>JAZGUH010001128.1:0-65678 GCA_037893225.1 Hippasteria phrygiana | reverse complement strand
CATGCATGTCAAATTCCCTGGGGTATGGACTTGCTTTACTCATTCATAATTGCATGAAATATCAACCAAATTCAGTAATTTTGACATGTATGGATAGCTTAGATCTGGCGCTACATGTTGCAATTATCGGCGGCTTCTTAGAGTTCAAACTTGTGGAGAAAATTCAAACCTCGCAATGTTTATTTTCTTTCCGGCCAACATCTGTGTGCATATTACCTTCTATTTATTGCTCCATGCCTGTCAAATTCCCTAGGATATGACTTGCTTTACTCATTCATAATTGCATGAAATATCAACCAAATTCAGTAATTTTGACATGTATGGATAGCTTAGATCTGGCGCTACATGTTGCAATTATCGGCGGCTTCTTAGAGTTAAAACTTGTGGAGAAAATTCAAACCTCGCAATGTTTATTTTCTTTCCGGCCAACATCTGTGTATATGTTACCGTCTATTTATTGCTCCATGCATGTCAAATTCCCTGGGGTATGGACTTGCTTTACTCATTCATAATTGCATGAAATATCAACCAAATTCAGTAATTTTGACATGTATGGATAGCTTAGATCTGGCGCTACATGTTGCAATTATCGGCGGCTTCTTAGAGTTCAAACTTGTGGAGAAAATTCAAACCTCGCAATGTTTATTTTCTTTCCGGCCAACATCTGTGTGCATATTACCTTCTATTTATTGCTCCATGCCTGTCAAATTCCCTAGGATATGACTTGCTTTACTCATTCATAATTGCATGAAATATCAACCAAATTCAGTAATTTTGACATGTATGGATAGCTTAGATCTGGCGCTACATGTTGCAATTATCGGCGGCTTCTTAGAGTTAAAACTTGTGGAGAAAATTCAAACCTCGCAATGTTTATTTTCTTTCCGGCCAACATCTGTGTACATGTTACCGTCTATTTATTGCTCCATGCATGTCAAATTCCCTGGGGGTATGGACTTGCTTTACTCATTCATAATTGCATGAAATATCAACCAAATTCAGTAATTTTGACATGTATGGATAGCTTAGATCTGGCGCTACATGTTGCAATTATCGGCGGCTTCTTAGAGTTCAAACTTGTGGAGAAAATTCAAACCTCGCAATGTTTATTTTCTTTCCGGCCAACATCTGTGTGCATATTACCTTCTATTTATTGCTCCATGCCTGTCAAATTCCCTAGGATATGACTTGCTTTACTCATTCATAATTGCATGAAATATCAACCAAATTCAGTAATTTTGACATGTATGGATAGCTTAGATCTGGCGCTACATGTTGCAATTATCGGCGGCTTCTTAGAGTTCAAACTTGTGGAGAAAATTCAAACCTCGCAATGTTTATTTTCTTTCCGGCCAACATCTGTGTACATGTTACCGTCTATTTATTGCTCCATGCATGTCAAATTCCCTGGGGTATGGACTTGCTTTACTCATTCATAATTGCATGAAATATCAACCAAATTCAGTAATTTTGACATGTATGGATAGCTTAGATCTGGCGCTACATGTTGCAATTATCGGCGGCTTCTTAGAGTTCAAACTTGTGGAGAAAATTCAAACCTCGCAATGTTTATTTTCTTTCCGGCCAACATCTGTGTGCATATTACCTTCTATTTATTGCTCCATGCCTGTCAAATTCCCTAGGATATGACTTGCTTTACTCATTCATAATTGCATGAAATATCAACCAAATTCAGTAATTTTGACATGTATGGATAGCTTAGATCTGGCGCTACATGTTGCAATTATCGGCGGCTTCTTAGAGTTAAAACTTGTGGAGAAAATTCAAACCTCGCAATGTTTATTTTCTTTCCGGCCAACATCTGTGTACATGTTACCGTCTATTTATTGCTCCATGCATGTCAAATTCCCTGGGGTATGGACTTGCTTTACTCATTCATAATTGCATGAAATATCAACCAAATTCAGTAATTTTGACATGTATGGATAGCTTAGATCTGGCGCTACATGTTGCAATTATCGGCGGCTTCTTAGAGTTAAAACTTGTGGAGAAAATTCAAACCTCGCAATGTTTATTTTCTTTCCGGCCAACATCTGTGTACATGTTACCGTCTATTTATTGCTCCATGCATGTCAAATTCCCTGGGGTATGGACTTGCTTTACTCATTCATAATTGCATGAAATATCAACCAAATTCAGTAATTTTGACATGTATGGATAGCTTAGATCTGGCGCTACATGTTGCAATTATCGGCGGCTTCTTAGAGTTCAAACTTGTGGAGAAAATTCAAACCTCGCAATGTTTATTTTCTTTCCGGCCAACATCTGTGTGCATATTACCTTCTATTTATTGCTCCATGCCTGTCAAATTCCCTAGGATATGACTTGCTTTACTCATTCATAATTGCATGAAATATCAACCAAATTCAGTAATTTTGACATGTATGGATAGCTTAGATCTGGCGCTACATGTTGCAATTATCGGCGGCTTCTTAGAGTTAAAACTTGTGGAGAAAATTCAAACCTCGCAATGTTTATTTTCTTTCCGGCCAACATCTGTGTATATGTTACCGTCTATTTATTGCTCCATGCATGTCAAATTCCCTGGGGTATGGACTTGCTTTACTCATTCATAATTGCATGAAATATCAACCAAATTCAGTAATTTTGACATGTATGGATAGCTTAGATCTGGCGCTACATGTTGCAATTATCGGCGGCTTCTTAGAGTTCAAACTTGTGGAGAAAATTCAAACCTCGCAATGTTTATTTTCTTTCCGGCCAACATCTGTGTGCATATTACCTTCTATTTATTGCTCCATGCCTGTCAAATTCCCTAGGATATGACTTGCTTTACTCATTCATAATTGCATGAAATATCAACCAAATTCAGTAATTTTGACATGTATGGATAGCTTAGATCTGGCGCTACATGTTGCAATTATCGGCGGCTTCTTAGAGTTAAAACTTGTGGAGAAAATTCAAACCTCGCAATGTTTATTTTCTTTCCGGCCAACATCTGTGTACATGTTACCGTCTATTTATTGCTCCATGCATGTCAAATTCCCTGGGGTATGGACTTGCTTTACTCATTCATAATTGCATGAAATATCAACCAAATTCAGTAATTTTGACATGTATGGATAGCTTAGATCTGGCGCTACATGTTGCAATTATCGGCGGCTTCTTAGAGTTAAAACTTGTGGAGAAAATTCAAACCTCGCAATGTTTATTTTCTTTCCGGCCAACATCTGTGTGCATATTACCTTCTATTTATTGCTCCATGCCTGTCAAATTCCCTAGGATATGACTTGCTTTACTCATTCATAATTGCATGAAATATCAACCAAATTCAGTAATTTTGACATGTATGGATAGCTTAGATCTGGCGCTACATGTTGCAATTATCGGCGGCTTCTTAGAGTTAAAACTTGTGGAGAAAATTCAAACCTCGCAATGTTTATTTTCTTTCCGGCCAACATCTGTGTACATGTTACCGTCTATTTATTGCTCCATGCATGTCAAATTCCCTGGGGTATGGACTTGCTTTACTCATTCATAATTGCATGAAATATCAACCAAATTCAGTAATTTTGACATGTATGGATAGCTTAGATCTGGCGCTACATGTTGCAATTATCGGCGGCTTCTTAGAGTTAAAACTTGTGGAGAAAATTCAAACCTCGCAATGTTTATTTTCTTTCCGGCCAACATCTGTGTACATGTTACCGTCTATTTATTGCTCCATGCATGTCAAATTCCCTGGGGTATGGACTAGCTTTACTCATTCATAATTGCATGAAATATCAACCAAATTCAGTAATTTTGACATGTATGGATAGCTTAGATCTGGCGCTACATGTTGCAATTATCGGCGGCTTCTTAGAGTTCAAACTTGTGGAGAAAATTCAAACCTCGCAATGTTTATTTTCTTTCCGGCCAACATCTGTGTGCATATTACCTTCTATTTATTGCTCCATGCCTGTCAAATTCCCTAGGATATGACTTGCTTTACTCATTCATAATTGCATGAAATATCAACCAAATTCAGTAATTTTGACATGTATGGATAGCTTAGATCTGGCGCTACATGTTGCAATTATCGGCGGCTTCTTAGAGTTAAAACTTGTGGAGAAAATTCAAACCTCGCAATGTTTATTTTCTTTCCGGCCAACATCTGTGTACATGTTACCGTCTATTTATTGCTCCATGCATGTCAAATTCCCTGGGGTATGGACTTGCTTTACTCATTCATAATTGCATGAAATATCAACCAAATTCAGTAATTTTGACATGTATGGATAGCTTAGATCTGGCGCTACATGTTGCAATTATCGGCGGCTTCTTAGAGTTCAAACTTGTGGAGAAAATTCAAACCTCGCAATGTTTATTTTCTTTCCGGCCAACATCTGTGTGCATATTACCTTCTATTTATTGCTCCATGCCTGTCAAATTCCCTAGGATATGACTTGCTTTACTCATTCATAATTGCATGAAATATCAACCAAATTCAGTAATTTTGACATGTATGGATAGCTTAGATCTGGCGCTACATGTTGCAATTATCGGCGGCTTCTTAGAGTTAAAACTTGTGGAGAAAATTCAAACCTCGCAATGTTTATTTTCTTTCCGGCCAACATCTGTGTACATGTTACCGTCTATTTATTGCTCCATGCATGTCAAATTCCCTGGGGTATGGACTTGCTTTACTCATTCATAATTGCATGAAATATCAACCAAATTCAATAATTTTGACATGTATGGATAGCTTAGATCTGGCGCTACATGTTGCAATTATCGGCGGCTTCTTAGAGTTAAAACTTGTGGAGAAAATTCAAACCTCGCAATGTTTATTTTCTTTCCGGCCAACATCTGTGTACATGTTACCGTCTATTTATTGCTCCATGCATGTCAAATTCCCTGGGGTATGGACTTGCTTTACTCATTCATTATTGCATGAAATATCAACCAAATTCAGTAATTTTGACATGTATGGATAGCTTAGATCTGGCGCTACATGTTGCAATTATCGGCGGCTTCTTAGAGTTCAAACTTGTGGAGAAAATTCAAACCTCGCAATGTTTATTTTCTTTCCGGCCAACATCTGTGTGCATATTACCTTCTATTTATTGCTCCATGCCTGTCAAATTCCCTAGGATATGACTTGCTTTACTCATTCATAATTGCATGAAATATCAACCAAATTCAGTAATTTTGACATGTATGGATAGCTTAGATCTGGCGCTACATGTTGCAATTATCGGCGGCTTCTTAGAGTTAAAACTTGTGGAGAAAATTCAAACCTCGCAATGTTTATTTTCTTTCCGGCCAACATCTGTGTACATGTTACCGTCTATTTATTGCTCCATGCATGTCAAATTCCCTGGGGTATGGACTTGCTTTACTCATTCATAATTGCATGAAATATCAACCAAATTCAGTAATTTTGACATGTATGGATAGCTTAGATCTGGCGCTACATGTTGCAATTATCGGCGGCTTCTTAGAGTTCAAACTTGTGGAGAAAATTCAAACCTCGCAATGTTTATTTTCTTTCCGGCCAACATCTGTGTGCATATTACCTTCTATTTATTGCTCCATGCCTGTCAAATTCCCTAGGATATGACTTGCTTTACTCATTCATAATTGCATGAAATATCAACCAAATTCAGTAATTTTGACATGTATGGATAGCTTAGATCTGGCGCTACATGTTGCAATTATCGGCGGCTTCTTAGAGTTAAAACTTGTGGAGAAAATTCAAACCTCGCAATGTTTATTTTCTTTCCGGCCAACATCTGTGTACATGTTACCGTCTATTTATTGCTCCATGCATGTCAAATTCCCTGGGGTATGGACTTGCTTTACTCATTCATAATTGCATGAAATATCAACCAAATTCAGTAATTTTGACATGTATGGATAGCTTAGATCTGGCGCTACATGTTGCAATTATCGGCGGCTTCTTAGAGTTCAAACTTGTGGAGAAAATTCAAACCTCGCAATGTTTATTTTCTTTCCGGCCAACATCTGTGTGCATATTACCTTCTATTTATTGCTCCATGCCTGTCAAATTCCCTAGGATATGACTTGCTTTACTCATTCATAATTGCATGAAATATCAACCAAATTCAGTAATTTTGACATGTATGGATAGCTTAGATCTGGCGCTACATGTTGCAATTATCGGCGGCTTCTTAGAGTTAAAACTTGTGGAGAAAATTCAAACCTCGCAATGTTTATTTTCTTTCCGGCCAACATCTGTGTACATGTTACCGTCTATTTATTGCTCCATGCATGTCAAATTCCCTGGGGTATGGACTTGCTTTACTCATTCATAATTGCATGAAATATCAACCAAATTCAGTAATTTTGACATGTATGGATAGCTTAGATCTGGCGCTACATGTTGCAATTATCGGCGGCTTCTTAGAGTTCAAACTTGTGGAGAAAATTCAAACCTCGCAATGTTTATTTTCTTTCCGGCCAACATCTGTGTGCATATTACCTTCTATTTATTGCTCCATGCCTGTCAAATTCCCTAGGATATGACTTGCTTTACTCATTCATAATTGCATGAAATATCAACCAAATTCAGTAATTTTGACATGTATGGATAGCTTAGATCTGGCGCTACATGTTGCAATTATCGGCGGCTTCTTAGAGTTAAAACTTGTGGAGAAAATTCAAACCTCGCAATGTTTATTTTCTTTCCGGCCAACATCTGTGTACATGTTACCGTCTATTTATTGCTCCATGCATGTCAAATTCCCTGGGGTATGGACTTGCTTTACTCATTCATAATTGCATGAAATATCAACCAAATTCAGTAATTTTGACATGTATGGATAGCTTAGATCTGGCGCTACATGTTGCAATTATCGGCGGCTTCTTAGAGTTCAAACTTGTGGAGAAAATTCAAACCTCGCAATGTTTATTTTCTTTCCGGCCAACATCTGTGTACATGTTACCGTCTATTTATTGCTCCATGCATGTCAAATTCCCTGGGGTATGGACTTGCTTTACTCATTCATAATTGCATGAAATATCAACCAAATTCAGTAATTTTGACATGTATGGATAGCTTAGATCTGGCGCTACATGTTGCAATTATCGGCGGCTTCTTAGAGTTCAAACTTGTGGAGAAAATTCAAACCTCGCAATGTTTATTTTCTTTCCGGCCAACATCTGTGTGCATATTACCTTCTATTTATTGCTCCATGCCTGTCAAATTCCCTAGGGTATGACTTGCTTTACTCATTCATAATTGCATGAAATATCAACCAAATTCAGTAATTTTGACATGTATGGATAGCTTAGATCTGGCGCTACATGTTGCAATTATCGGCGGCTTCTTAGAGTTAAAACTTGTGGAGAAAATTCAAACCTCGCAATGTTTATTTTCTTTCCGGCCAACATCTGTGTACATGTTACCGTCTATTTATTGCTCCATGCATGTCAAATTCCCTGGGGTATGGACTTGCTTTACTCATTCATAATTGCATGAAATATCAACCAAATTCAGTAATTTTGACATGTATGGATAGCTTAGATCTGGCGCTACATGTTGCAATTATCGGCGGCTTCTTAGAGTTCAAACTTGTGGAGAAAATTCAAACCTCGCAATGTTTATTTTCTTTCCGGCCAACATCTGTGTGCATATTACCTTCTATTTATTGCTCCATGCCTGTCAAATTCCCTAGGATATGACTTGCTTTACTCATTCATAATTGCATGAAATATCAACCAAATTCAGTAATTTTGACATGTATGGATAGCTTAGATCTGGCGCTACATGTTGCAATTATCGGCGGCTTCTTAGAGTTAAAACTTGTGGAGAAAATTCAAACCTCGCAATGTTTATTTTCTTTCCGGCCAACATCTGTGTACATGTTACCGTCTATTTATTGCTCCATGCCTGTCAAATTCCCTAGGATATGACTTGCTTTACTCATTCATAATTGCATGAAATATCAACCAAATTCAGTAATTTTGACATGTATGGATAGCTTAGATCTGGCGCTACATGTTGCAATTATCGGCGGCTTCTTAGAGTTAAAACTTGTGGAGAAAATTCAAACCTCGCAATGTTTATTTTCTTTCCGGCCAACATCTGTGTACATGTTACCGTCTATTTATTGCTCCATGCATGTCAAATTCCCTGGGGTATGGACTTGCTTTACTCATTCATAATTGCATGAAATATCAACCAAATTCAGTAATTTTGACATGTATGGATAGCTTAGATCTGGCGCTACATGTTGCAATTATCGGCGGCTTCTTAGAGTTCAAACTTGTGGAGAAAATTCAAACCTCGCAATGTTTATTTTCTTTCCGGCCAACATCTGTGTACATGTTACCGTCTATTTATTGCTCCATGCATGTCAAATTCCCTGGGGTATGGACTTGCTTTACTCATTCATAATTGCATGAAATATCAACCAAATTCAGTAATTTTGACATGTATGGATAGCTTAGATCTGGCGCTACATGTTGCAATTATCGGCGGCTTCTTAGAGTTAAAACTTGTGGAGAAAATTCAAACCTCGCAATGTTTATTTTCTTTCCGGCCAACATCTGTGTACATGTTACCGTCTATTTATTGCTCCATGCATGTCAAATTCCCTGGGGTATGGACTTGCTTTACTCATTCATAATTGCATGAAATATCAACCAAATTCAGTAATTTTGACATGTATGGATAGCTTAGATCTGGCGCTACATGTTGCAATTATCGGCGGCTTCTTAGAGTTAAAACTTGTGGAGAAAATTCAAACCTCGCAATGTTTATTTTCTTTCCGGCCAACATCTGTGTACATGTTACCGTCTATTTATTGCTCCATGCATGTCAAATTCCCTGGGGTATGGACTTGCTTTACTCATTCATAATTGCATGAAATATCAACCAAATTCAGTAATTTTGACATGTATGGATAGCTTAGATCTGGCGCTACATGTTGCAATTATCGGCGGCTTCTTAGAGTTCAAACTTGTGGAGAAAATTCAAACCTCGCAATGTTTATTTTCTTTCCGGCCAACATCTGTGTACATGTTACCGTCTATTTATTGCTCCATGCATGTCAAATTCCCTGGGGTATGGACTTGCTTTACTCATTCATAATTGCATGAAATATCAACCAAATTCAGTAATTTTGACATGTATGGATAGCTTAGATCTGGCGCTACATGTTGCAATTATCGGCGGCTTCTTAGAGTTAAAACTTGTGGAGAAAATTCAAACCTCGCAATGTTTATTTTCTTTCCGGCCAACATCTGTGTACATGTTACCGTCTATTTATTGCTCCATGCATGTCAAATTCCCTGGGGTATGGACTTGCTTTACTCATTCATAATTGCATGAAATATCAACCAAATTCAGTAATTTTGACATGTATGGATAGCTTAGATCTGGCGCTACATGTTGCAATTATCGGCGGCTTCTTAGAGTTAAAACTTGTGGAGAAAATTCAAACCTCGCAATGTTTATTTTCTTTCCGGCCAACATCTGTGTACATGTTACCGTCTATTTATTGCTCCATGCATGTCAAATTCCCTGGGGTATGGACTTGCTTTACTCATTTATAATTGCATGAAATATCAACCAAATTCAGTAATTTTGACATGTATGGATAGCTTAGATCTGGCGCTACATGTTGCAATTATCGGCGGCTTCTTAGAGTTCAAACTTGTGGAGAAAATTCAAACCTCGCAATGTTTATTTTCTTTCCGGCCAACATCTGTGTGCATATTACCTTCTATTTATTGCTCCATGCCTGTCAAATTCCCTAGGGTATGACTTGCTTTACTCATTCATAATTGCATGAAATATCAACCAAATTCAGTAATTTTGACATGTATGGATAGCTTAGATCTGGCGCTACATGTTGCAATTATCGGCGGCTTCTTAGAGTTCAAACTTGTGGAGAAAATTCAAACCTCGCAATGTTTATTTTCTTTCCGGCCAACATCTGTGTGCATATTACCTTCTATTTATTGCTCCATGCCTGTCAAATTCCCTAGGATATGACTTGCTTTACTCATTCATAATTGCATGAAATATCAACCAAATTCAGTAATTTTGACATGTATGGATAGCTTAGATCTGGCGCTACATGTTGCAATTATCGGCGGCTTCTTAGAGTTAAAACTTGTGGAGAAAATTCAAACCTCGCAATGTTTATTTTCTTTCCGGCCAACATCTGTGTACATGTTACCGTCTATTTATTGCTCCATGCATGTCAAATTCCCTGGGGTATGGACTTGCTTTACTCATTCATAATTGCATGAAATATCAACCAAATTCAGTAATTTTGACATGTATGGATAGCTTAGATCTGGCGCTACATGTTGCAATTATCGGCGGCTTCTTAGAGTTCAAACTTGTGGAGAAAATTCAAACCTCGCAATGTTTATTTTCTTTCCGGCCAACATCTGTGTACATGTTACCGTCTATTTATTGCTCCATGCATGTCAAATTCCCTGGGGTATGGACTTGCTTTACTCATTCATAACTGCATGAAATATCAACCAAATTCAGTAATTTTGACATGTATGGATAGCTTAGATCTGGCGCTACATGTTGCAATTATCGGCGGCTTCTTAGAGTTCAAACTTGTGGAGAAAATTCAAACCTCGCAATGTTTATTTTCTTTCCGGCCAACATCTGTGTACATGTTACCGTCTATTTATTGCTCCATGCATGTCAAATTCCCTGGGGTATGGACTTGCTTTACTCATTCATAATTGCATGAAATATCAACCAAATTCAGTAATTTTGACATGTATGGATAGCTTAGATCTGGCGCTACATGTTGCAATTATCGGCGGCTTCTTAGAGTTAAAACTTGTGGAGAAAATTCAAACCTCGCAATGTTTATTTTCTTTCCGGCCAACATCTGTGTACATGTTACCGTCTATTTATTGCTCCATGCATGTCAAATTCCCTGGGGTATGGACTTGCTTTACTCATTTATAATTGCATGAAATATCAACCAAATTCAGTAATTTTGACATGTATGGATAGCTTAGATCTGGCGCTACATGTTGCAATTATCGGCGGCTTCTTAGAGTTCAAACTTGTGGAGAAAATTCAAACCTCGCAATGTTTATTTTCTTTCCGGCCAACATCTGTGTGCATATTACCTTCTATTTATTGCTCCATGCCTGTCAAATTCCCTAGGGTATGACTTGCTTTACTCATTCATAATTGCATGAAATATCAACCAAATTCAGTAATTTTGACATGTATGGATAGCTTAGATCTGGCGCTACATGTTGCAATTATCGGCGGCTTCTTAGAGTTCAAACTTGTGGAGAAAATTCAAACCTCGCAATGTTTATTTTCTTTCCGGCCAACATCTGTGTGCATATTACCTTCTATTTATTGCTCCATGCCTGTCAAATTCCCTAGGATATGACTTGCTTTACTCATTCATAATTGCATGAAATATCAACCAAATTCAGTAATTTTGACATGTATGGATAGCTTAGATCTGGCGCTACATGTTGCAATTATCGGCGGCTTCTTAGAGTTAAAACTTGTGGAGAAAATTCAAACCTCGCAATGTTTATTTTCTTTCCGGCCAACATCTGTGTACATGTTACCGTCTATTTATTGCTCCATGCATGTCAAATTCCCTGGGGTATGGACTTGCTTTACTCATTCATAATTGCATGAAATATCAACCAAATTCAGTAATTTTGACATGTATGGATAGCTTAGATCTGGCGCTACATGTTGCAATTATCGGCGGCTTCTTAGAGTTCAAACTTGTGGAGAAAATTCAAACCTCGCAATGTTTATTTTCTTTCCGGCCAACATCTGTGTACATGTTACCGTCTATTTATTGCTCCATGCCTGTCAAATTCCCTAGGATATGACTTGCTTTACTCATTCATAATTGCATGAAATATCAACCAAATTCAGTAATTTTGACATGTATGGATAGCTTAGATCTGGCGCTACATGTTGCAATTATCGGCGGCTTCTTAGAGTTAAAACTTGTGGAGAAAATTCAAACCTCGCAATGTTTATTTTCTTTCCGGCCAACATCTGTGTACATGTTACCGTCTATTTATTGCTCCATGCATGTCAAATTCCCTGGGGTATGGACTTGCTTTACTCATTCATAATTGCATGAAATATCAACCAAATTCAGTAATTTTGACATGTATGGATAGCTTAGATCTGGCGCTACATGTTGCAATTATCGGCGGCTTCTTAGAGTTCAAACTTGTGGAGAAAATTCAAACCTCGCAATGTTTATTTTCTTTCCGGCCAACATCTGTGTACATGTTACCGTCTATTTATTGCTCCATGCATGTCAAATTCCCTGGGGTATGGACTTGCTTTACTCATTCATAATTGCATGAAATATCAACCAAATTCAGTAATTTTGACATGTATGGATAGCTTAGATCTGGCGCTACATGTTGCAATTATCGGCGGCTTCTTAGAGTTCAAACTTGTGGAGAAAATTCAAACCTCGCAATGTTTATTTTCTTTCCGGCCAACATCTGTGTGCATATTACCTTCTATTTATTGCTCCATGCCTGTCAAATTCCCTAGGGTATGACTTGCTTTACTCATTCATAATTGCATGAAATATCAACCAAATTCAGTAATTTTGACATGTATGGATAGCTTAGATCTGGCGCTACATGTTGCAATTATCGGCGGCTTCTTAGAGTTAAAACTTGTGGAGAAAATTCAAACCTCGCAATGTTTATTTTCTTTCCGGCCAACATCTGTGTACATGTTACCGTCTATTTATTGCTCCATGCATGTCAAATTCCCTGGGGTATGGACTTGCTTTACTCATTCATAATTGCATGAAATATCAACCAAATTCAGTAATTTTGACATGTATGGATAGCTTAGATCTGGCGCTACATGTTGCAATTATCGGCGGCTTCTTAGAGTTCAAACTTGTGGAGAAAATTCAAACCTCGCAATGTTTATTTTCTTTCCGGCCAACATCTGTGTACATGTTACCGTCTATTTATTGCTCCATGCATGTCAAATTCCCTGGGGTATGGACTTGCTTTACTCATTCATAATTGCATGAAATATCAACCAAATTCAGTAATTTTGACATGTATGGATAGCTTAGATCTGGCGCTACATGTTGCAATTATCGGCGGCTTCTTAGAGTTCAAACTTGTGGAGAAAATTCAAACCTCGCAATGTTTATTTTCTTTCCGGCCAACATCTGTGTGCATATTACCTTCTATTTATTGCTCCATGCCTGTCAAATTCCCTAGGGTATGACTTGCTTTACTCATTCATAATTGCATGAAATATCAACCAAATTCAGTAATTTTGACATGTATGGATAGCTTAGATCTGGCGCTACATGTTGCAATTATCGGCGGCTTCTTAGAGTTAAAACTTGTGGAGAAAATTCAAACCTCGCAATGTTTATTTTCTTTCCGGCCAACATCTGTGTACATGTTACCGTCTATTTATTGCTCCATGCATGTCAAATTCCCTGGGGTATGGACTTGCTTTACTCATTCATAATTGCATGAAATATCAACCAAATTCAGTAATTTTGACATGTATGGATAGCTTAGATCTGGCGCTACATGTTGCAATTATCGGCGGCTTCTTAGAGTTCAAACTTGTGGAGAAAATTCAAACCTCGCAATGTTTATTTTCTTTCCGGCCAACATCTGTGTACATGTTACCGTCTATTTATTGCTCCATGCATGTCAAATTCCCTGGGGTATGGACTTGCTTTACTCATTCATAATTGCATGAAATATCAACCAAATTCAGTAATTTTGACATGTATGGATAGCTTAGATCTGGCGCTACATGTTGCAATTATCGGCGGCTTCTTAGAGTTAAAACTTGTGGAGAAAATTCAAACCTCGCAATGTTTATTTTCTTTCCGGCCAACATCTGTGTACATGTTACCGTCTATTTATTGCTCCATGCATGTCAAATTCCCTGGGGTATGGACTTGCTTTACTCATTCATAATTGCATGAAATATCAACCAAATTCAGTAATTTTGACATGTATGGATAGCTTAGATCTGGCGCTACATGTTGCAATTATCGGCGGCTTCTTAGAGTTCAAACTTGTGGAGAAAATTCAAACCTCGCAATGTTTATTTTCTTTCCGGCCAACATCTGTGTACATGTTACCGTCTATTTATTGCTCCATGCATGTCAAATTCCCTGGGGTATGGACTTGCTTTACTCATTTATAATTGCATGAAATATCAACCAAATTCAGTAATTTTGACATGTATGGATAGCTTAGATCTGGCGCTACATGTTGCAATTATCGGCGGCTTCTTAGAGTTCAAACTTGTGGAGAAAATTCAAACCTCGCAATGTTTATTTTCTTTCCGGCCAACATCTGTGTGCATATTACCTTCTATTTATTGCTCCATGCCTGTCAAATTCCCTAGGGTATGACTTGCTTTACTCATTCATAATTGCATGAAATATCAACCAAATTCAGTAATTTTGACATGTATGGATAGCTTAGATCTGGCGCTACATGTTGCAATTATCGGCGGCTTCTTAGAGTTCAAACTTGTGGAGAAAATTCAAACCTCGCAATGTTTATTTTCTTTCCGGCCAACATCTGTGTGCATATTACCTTCTATTTATTGCTCCATGCCTGTCAAATTCCCTAGGATATGACTTGCTTTACTCATTCATAATTGCATGAAATATCAACCAAATTCAGTAATTTTGACGTGTATGGATAGCTTAGATCTGGCGCTACATGTTGCAATTATCGGCGGCTTCTTAGAGTTAAAACTTGTGGAGAAAATTCAAACCTCGCAATGTTTATTTTCTTTCCGGCCAACATCTGTGTACATGTTACCGTCTATTTATTGCTCCATGCATGTCAAATTCCCTGGGGTATGGACTTGCTTTACTCATTCATAATTGCATGAAATATCAACCAAATTCAGTAATTTTGACATGTATGGATAGCTTAGATCTGGCGCTACATGTTGCAATTATCGGCGGCTTCTTAGAGTTCAAACTTGTGGAGAAAATTCAAACCTCGCAATGTTTATTTTCTTTCCGGCCAACATCTGTGTACATGTTACCGTCTATTTATTGCTCCATGCCTGTCAAATTCCCTAGGATATGACTTGCTTTACTCATTCATAATTGCATGAAATATCAACCAAATTCAGTAATTTTGACATGTATGGATAGCTTAGATCTGGCGCTACATGTTGCAATTATCGGCGGCTTCTTAGAGTTCAAACTTGTGGAGAAAATTCAAACCTCGCAATGTTTATTTTCTTTCCGGCCAACATCTGTGTACATGTTACCGTCTATTTATTGCTCCATGCATGTCAAATTCCCTGGGGTATGGACTTGCTTTACTCATTCATAATTGCATGAAATATCAACCAAATTCAGTAATTTTGACATGTATGGATAGCTTAGATCTGGCGCTACATGTTGCAATTATCGGCGGCTTCTTAGAGTTAAAACTTGTGGAGAAAATTCAAACCTCGCAATGTTTATTTTCTTTCCGGCCAACATCTGTGTACATGTTACCGTCTATTTATTGCTCCATGCATGTCAAATTCCCTGGGGTATGGACTTGCTTTACTCATTTATAATTGCATGAAATATCAACCAAATTCAGTAATTTTGACATGTATGGATAGCTTAGATCTGGCGCTACATGTTGCAATTATCGGCGGCTTCTTAGAGTTCAAACTTGTGGAGAAAATTCAAACCTCGCAATGTTTATTTTCTTTCCGGCCAACATCTGTGTGCATATTACCTTCTATTTATTGCTCCATGCCTGTCAAATTCCCTAGGGTATGACTTGCTTTACTCATTCATAATTGCATGAAATATCAACCAAATTCAGTAATTTTGACATGTATGGATAGCTTAGATCTGGCGCTACATGTTGCAATTATCGGCGGCTTCTTAGAGTTCAAACTTGTGGAGAAAATTCAAACCTCGCAATGTTTATTTTCTTTCCGGCCAACATCTGTGTGCATATTACCTTCTATTTATTGCTCCATGCCTGTCAAATTCCCTAGGATATGACTTGCTTTACTCATTCATAATTGCATGAAATATCAACCAAATTCAGTAATTTTGACATGTATGGATAGCTTAGATCTGGCGCTACATGTTGCAATTATCGGCGGCTTCTTAGAGTTAAAACTTGTGGAGAAAATTCAAACCTCGCAATGTTTATTTTCTTTCCGGCCAACATCTGTGTACATGTTACCGTCTATTTATTGCTCCATGCATGTCAAATTCCCTGGGGTATGGACTTGCTTTACTCATTCATAATTGCATGAAATATCAACCAAATTCAGTAATTTTGACATGTATGGATAGCTTAGATCTGGCGCTACATGTTGCAATTATCGGCGGCTTCTTAGAGTTCAAACTTGTGGAGAAAATTCAAACCTCGCAATGTTTATTTTCTTTCCGGCCAACATCTGTGTACATGTTACCGTCTATTTATTGCTCCATGCCTGTCAAATTCCCTAGGATATGACTTGCTTTACTCATTCATAATTGCATGAAATATCAACCAAATTCAGTAATTTTGACATGTATGGATAGCTTAGATCTGGCGCTACATGTTGCAATTATCGGCGGCTTCTTAGAGTTAAAACTTGTGGAGAAAATTCAAACCTCGCAATGTTTATTTTCTTTCCGGCCAACATCTGTGTACATGTTACCGTCTATTTATTGCTCCATGCATGTCAAATTCCCTGGGGTATGGACTTGCTTTACTCATTCATAATTGCATGAAATATCAACCAAATTCAGTAATTTTGACATGTATGGATAGCTTAGATCTGGCGCTACATGTTGCAATTATCGGCGGCTTCTTAGAGTTCAAACTTGTGGAGAAAATTCAAACCTCGCAATGTTTATTTTCTTTCCGGCCAACATCTGTGTACATGTTACCGTCTATTTATTGCTCCATGCATGTCAAATTCCCTGGGGTATGGACTTGCTTTACTCATTCATAATTGCATGAAATATCAACCAAATTCAGTAATTTTGACATGTATGGATAGCTTAGATCTGGCGCTACATGTTGCAATTATCGGCGGCTTCTTAGAGTTCAAACTTGTGGAGAAAATTCAAACCTCGCAATGTTTATTTTCTTTCCGGCCAACATCTGTGTGCATATTACCTTCTATTTATTGCTCCATGCCTGTCAAATTCCCTAGGGTATGACTTGCTTTACTCATTCATAATTGCATGAAATATCAACCAAATTCAGTAATTTTGACATGTATGGATAGCTTAGATCTGGCGCTACATGTTGCAATTATCGGCGGCTTCTTAGAGTTAAAACTTGTGGAGAAAATTCAAACCTCGCAATGTTTATTTTCTTTCCGGCCAACATCTGTGTACATGTTACCGTCTATTTATTGCTCCATGCATGTCAAATTCCCTGGGGTATGGACTTGCTTTACTCATTCATAATTGCATGAAATATCAACCAAATTCAGTAATTTTGACATGTATGGATAGCTTAGATCTGGCGCTACATGTTGCAATTATCGGCGGCTTCTTAGAGTTAAAACTTGTGGAGAAAATTCAAACCTCGCAATGTTTATTTTCTTTCCGGCCAACATCTGTGTACATGTTACCGTCTATTTATTGCTCCATGCATGTCAAATTCCCTGGGGTATGGACTTGCTTTACTCATTCATAATTGCATGAAATATCAACCAAATTCAGTAATTTTGACATGTATGGATAGCTTAGATCTGGCGCTACATGTTGCAATTATCGGCGGCTTCTTAGAGTTCAAACTTGTGGAGAAAATTCAAACCTCGCAATGTTTATTTTCTTTCCGGCCAACATCTGTGTACATGTTACCGTCTATTTATTGCACCATGCATGTCAAATTCCCTGGGGTATGGACTTGCTTTACTCATTCATAATTACATGAAATATCAACCAAATTCAGTAATTTTGACATGTATGGATAGCTTAGATCTGGCGCTACATGTTGCAATTATCGGCGGCTTCTTAGAGTTAAAACTTGTGGAGAAAATTCAAACCTCGCAATGTTTATTTTCTTTCCGGCCAACATCTGTGTACATGTTACCGTCTATTTATTGCTCCATGCATGTCAAATTCCCTGGGGTATGGACTTGCTTTACTCATTCATAATTGCATGAAATATCAACCAAATTCAGTAATTTTGACATGTATGGATAGCTTAGATCTGGCGCTACATGTTGCAATTATCGGCGGCTTCTTAGAGTTAAAACTTGTGGAGAAAATTCAAACCTCGCAATGTTTATTTTCTTTCCGGCCAACATCTGTGTACATGTTACCGTCTATTTATTGCTCCATGCATGTCAAATTCCCTGGGGTATGGACTTGCTTTACTCATTCATAATTGCATGAAATATCAACCAAATTCAGTAATTTTGACATGTATGGATAGCTTAGATCTGGCGCTACATGTTGCAATTATCGGCGGCTTCTTAGAGTTCAAACTTGTGGAGAAAATTCAAACCTCACATTGTTTATTTTCTTTCCGGCCAACATCTGTGTGCATATTACCTTCTATTTATTGCTCCATGCCTGTCAAATTCCCTAGGGTATGACTTGCTTTACTCATTCATAATTGCATGAAATATCAACCAAATTCAGTAATTTTGACATGTATGGATAGCTTAGATCTGGCGCTACATGTTGCAATTATCGGCGGCTTCTTAGAGTTCAAACTTGTGGAGAAAATTCAAACCTCGCAATGTTTATTTTCTTTCCGGCCAACATCTGTGTGCATATTACCTTCTATTTATTGCTCCATGCCTGTCAAATTCCCTAGGATATGACTTGCTTTACTCATTCATAATTGCATGAAATATCAACCAAATTCAGTAATTTTGACATGTATGGATAGCTTAGATCTGGCGCTACATGTTGCAATTATCGGCGGCTTCTTAGAGTTAAAACTTGTGGAGAAAATTCAAACCTCGCAATGTTTATTTTCTTTCCGGCCAACATCTGTGTACATGTTACCGTCTATTTATTGCTCCATGCATGTCAAATTCCCTGGGGTATGGACTTGCTTTACTCATTCATAATTGCATGAAATATCAACCAAATTCAGTAATTTTGACATGTATGGATAGCTTAGATCTGGCGCTACATGTTGCAATTATCGGCGGCTTCTTAGAGTTCAAACTTGTGGAGAAAATTCAAACCTCGCAATGTTTATTTTCTTTCCGGCCAACATCTGTGTACATGTTACCGTCTATTTATTGCTCCATGCATGTCAAATTCCCTGGGGTATGGACTTGCTTTACTCATTCATAATTGCATGAAATATCAACCAAATTCAGTAATTTTGACATGTATGGATAGCTTAGATCTGGCGCTACATGTTGCAATTATCGGCGGCTTCTTAGAGTTCAAACTTGTGGAGAAAATTCAAACCTCGCAATGTTTATTTTCTTTTGCGGCCAACATCTGTGTGCATATTACCTTCTATTTATTGCTCCATGCCTGTCAAATTCCCTAGGATATGACTTGCTTTACTCATTCATAATTGCATGAAATATCAACCAAATTCAGTAATTTTGACATGTATGGATAGCTTAGATCTGGCGCTACATGTTGCAATTATCGGCGGCTTCTTAGAGTTAAAACTTGTGGAGAAAATTCAAACCTCGCAATGTTTATTTTCTTTCCGGCCAACATCTGTGTACATGTTACCGTCTATTTATTGCTCCATGCATGTCAAATTCCCTGGGGTATGGACTTGCTTTACTCATTCATAATTGCATGAAATATCAACCAAATTCAGTAATTTTGACATGTATGGATAGCTTAGATCTGGCGCTACATGTTGCAATTATCGGCGGCTTCTTAGAGTTCAAACTTGTGGAGAAAATTCAAACCTCGCAATGTTTATTTTCTTTCCGGCCAACATCTGTGTGCATATTACCTTCTATTTATTGCTCCATGCCTGTCAAATTCCCTAGGATATGACTTGCTTTACTCATTCATAATTGCATGAAATATCAACCAAATTCAGTAATTTTGACATGTATGGATAGCTTAGATCTGGCGCTACATGTTGCAATTATCGGCGGCTTCTTAGAGTTCAAACTTGTGGAGAAAATTCAAACCTCGCAATGTTTATTTTCTTTCCGGCCAACATCTGTGTGCATATTACCTTCTATTTATTGCTCCATGCCTGTCAAATTCCCTAGGGTATGACTTGCTTTACTCATTCATAATTGCATGAAATATCAACCAAATTCAGTAATTTTGACATGTATGGATAGCTTAGATCTGGCGCTACATGTTGCAATTATCGGCGGCTTCTTAGAGTTCAAACTTGTGGAGAAAATTCAAACCTCGCAATGTTTATTTTCTTTCCGGCCAACATCTGTGTGCATATTACCTTCTATTTATTGCTCCATGCCTGTCAAATTCCCTAGGATATGACTTGCTTTACTCATTCATAATTGCATGAAATATCAACCAAATTCAGTAATTTTGACATGTATGGATAGCTTAGATCTGGCGCTACATGTTGCAATTATCGGCGGCTTCTTAGAGTTAAAACTTGTGGAGAAAATTCAAACCTCGCAATGTTTATTTTCTTTCCGGCCAACATCTGTGTACATGTTACCGTCTATTTATTGCTCCATGCATGTCAAATTCCCTGGGGTATGGACTTGCTTTACTCATTCATAATTGCATGAAATATCAACCAAATTCAGTAATTTTGACATGTATGGATAGCTTAGATCTGGCGCTACATGTTGCAATTATCGGCGGCTTCTTAGAGTTCAAACTTGTGGAGAAAATTCAAACCTCGCAATGTTTATTTTCTTTCCGGCCAACATCTGTGTACATGTTACCGTCTATTTATTGCTCCATGCATGTCAAATTCCCTGGGGTATGGACTTGCTTTACTCATTCATAATTGCATGAAATATCAACCAAATTCAGTAATTTTGACATGTATGGATAGCTTAGATCTGGCGCTACATGTTGCAATTATCGGCGGCTTCTTAGAGTTCAAACTTGTGGAGAAAATTCAAACCTCGCAATGTTTATTTTCTTTCCGGCCAACATCTGTGTGCATATTACCTTCTATTTATTGCTCCATGCCTGTCAAATTCCCTAGGATATGACTTGCTTTACTCATTCATAATTGCATGAAATATCAACCAAATTCAGTAATTTTGACATGTATGGATAGCTTAGATCTGGCGCTACATGTTGCAATTATCGGCGGCTTCTTAGAGTTCAAACTTGTGGAGAAAATTCAAACCTCGCAATGTTTATTTTCTTTCCGGCCAACATCTGTGTACATGTTACCGTCTATTTATTGCTCCATGCATGTCAAATTCCCTGGGGTATGGACTTGCTTTACTCATTCATAATTGCATGAAATATCAACCAAATTCAGTAATTTTGACATGTATGGATAGCTTAGATCTGGCGCTACATGTTGCAATTATCGGCGGCTTCTTAGAGTTCAAACTTGTGGAGAAAATTCAAACCTCGCAATGTTTATTTTCTTTCCGGCCAACATCTGTGTGCATATTACCTTCTATTTATTGCTCCATGCCTGTCAAATTCCCTAGGATATGACTTGCTTTACTCATTCATAATTGCATGAAATATCAACCAAATTCAGTAATTTTGACATGTATGGATAGCTTAGATCTGGCGCTACATGTTGCAATTATCGGCGGCTTCTTAGAGTTAAAACTTGTGGAGAAAATTCAAACCTCGCAATGTTTATTTTCTTTCCGGCCAACATCTGTGTACATGTTACCGTCTATTTATTGCTCCATGCATGTCAAATTCCCTGGGGTATGGACTTGCTTTACTCATTCATAATTGCATGAAATATCAACCAAATTCAGTAATGTTGACATGTATGGATAGCTTAGATCTGGCGCTACATGTTGCAATTATCGGCGGCTTCTTAGAGTTCAAACTTGTGGAGAAAATTCAAACCTCGCAATGTTTATTTTCTTTCCGGCCAACATCTGTGTACATGTTACCGTCTATTTATTGCTCCATGCATGTCAAATTCCCTGGGGTATGGACTTGCTTTACTCATTCATAATTGCATGAAATATCAACCAAATTCAGTAATTTTTACATGTATGGATAGCTTAGATCTGGCGCTACATGTTGCAATTATCGGCGGCTTCTTAGAGTTCAAACTTGTGGAGAAAATTCAAACCTCGCAATGTTTATTTTCTTTCCGGCCAACATCTGTGTGCATATTACCTTCTATTTATTGCTCCATGCCTGTCAAATTCCCTAGGGTATGACTTGCTTTACTCATTCATAATTGCATGAAATATCAACCAAATTCAGTAATTTTGACATGTATGGATAGCTTAGATCTGGCGCTACATGTTGCAATTATCGGCGGCTTCTTAGAGTTAAAACTTGTGGAGAAAATTCAAACCTCGCAATGTTTATTTTCTTTCCGGCCAACATCTGTGTACATGTTACCTTCTATTTATTGCTCCATGCCTGTCAAATTCCCTAGGATATGACTTGCTTTACTCATTCATAATTGCATGAAATATCAACCAAATTCAGTAATTTTGACATGTATGGATAGCTTAGATCTGGCGCTACATGTTGCAATTATCGGCGGCTTCTTAGAGTTAAAACTTGTGGAGAAAATTCAAACCTCGCAATGTTTATTTTCTTTCCGGCCAACATCTGTGTACATGTTACCGTCTATTTATTGCTCCATGCATGTCAAATTCCCTGGGGTATGGACTTGCTTTACTCATTCATAATTGCATGAAATATCAACCAAATTCAGTAATTTTGACATGTATGGATAGCTTAGATCTGGCGCTACATGTTGCAATTATCGGCGGCTTCTTAGAGTTAAAACTTGTGGAGAAAATTCAAACCTCGCAATGTTTATTTTCTTTCCGGCCAACATCTGTGTACATGTTACCGTCTATTTATTGCTCCATGCATGTCAAATTCCCTGGGGTATGGACTTGCTTTACTCATTCATAATTGCATGAAATATCAACCAAATTCAGTAATTTTGACATGTATGGATAGCTTAGATCTGGCGCTACATGTTGCAATTATCGGCGGCTTCTTAGAGTTCAAACTTGTGGAGAAAATTCAAACCTCGCAATGTTTATTTTCTTTCCGGCCAACATCTGTGTACATGTTACCGTCTATTTATTGCTCCATGCATGTCAAATTCCCTGGGGTATGGACTTGCTTTACTCATTCATAATTGCATGAAATATCAACCAAATTCAGTAATTTTGACATGTATGGATAGCTTAGATCTGGCGCTACATGTTGCAATTATCGGCGGCTTCTTAGAGTTCAAACTTGTGGAGAAAATTCAAACCTCGCAATGTTTATTTTCTTTCCGGCCAACATCTGTGTACATGTTACCGTCTATTTATTGCTCCATGCATGTCAAATTCCCTGGGGTATGGACTTGCTTTACTCATTCATAATTGCATGAAATATCAACCAAATTCAGTAATTTTGACATGTATGGATAGCTTAGATCTGGCGCTACATGTTGCAATTATCGGCGGCTTCGTAGAGTTCAAACTTGTGGAGAAAATTCAAACCTCGCAATGTTTATTTTCTTTCCGGCCAACATCTGTGTGCATATTACCTTCTATTTATTGCTCCATGCCTGTCAAATTCCCTAGGGTATGACTTGCTTTACTCATTCATAATTGCATGAAATATCAACCAAATTCAGTAATTTTGACATGTATGGATAGCTTAGATCTGGCGCTACATGTTGCAATTATCGGCGGCTTCTTAGAGTTCAAACTTGTGGAGAAAATTCAAACCTCGCAATGTTTATTTTCTTTCCGGCCAACATCTGTGTGCATATTACCTTCTATTTATTGCTCCATGCCTGTCAAATTCCCTAGGATATGACTTGCTTTACTCATTCATAATTGCATGAAATATCAACCAAATTCAGTAATTTTGACATGTATGGATAGCTTAGATCTGGCGCTACATGTTGCAATTATCGGCGGCTTCTTAGAGTTAAAACTTGTGGAGAAAATTCAAACCTCGCAATGTTTATTTTCTTTCCGGCCAACATCTGTGTACATGTTACCGTCTATTTATTGCTCCATGCATGTCAAATTCCCTGGGGTATGGACTTGCTTTACTCATTCATAATTGCATGAAATATCAACCAAATTCAGTAATTTTGACATGTATGGATAGCTTAGATCTGGCGCTACATGTTGCAATTATCGGCGGCTTCTTAGAGTTCAAATTTGTGGAGAAAATTCAAACCTCGCAATGTTTATTTTCTTTCCGGCCAACATCTGTGTACATGTTACCGTCTATTTATTGCTCCATGCATGTCAAATTCCCTGGGGTATGGACTTGCTTTACTCATTCATAATTGCATGAAATATCAACCAAATTCAGTAATTTTGACATGTATGGATAGCTTAGATCTGGCGCTACATGTTGCAATTATCGGCGGCTTCTTAGAGTTCAAACTTGTGGAGAAAATTCAAACCTCGCAATGTTTATTTTCTTTCCGGCCAACATCTGTGTGCATATTACCTTCTATTTATTGCTCCATGCCTGTCAAATTCCCTAGGGTATGACTTGCTTTACTCATTCATAATTGCATGAAATATCAACCAAATTCAGTAATTTTGACATGTATGGATAGCTTAGATCTGGCGCTACATGTTGCAATTATCGGCGGCTTCTTAGAGTTCAAACTTGTGGAGAAAATTCAAACCTCGCAATGTTTATTTTCTTTCCGGCCAACATCTGTGTGCATATTACCTTCTATTTATTGCTCCATGCCTGTCAAATTCCCTAGGATATGACTTGCTTTACTCATTCATAATTGCATGAAATATCAACCAAATTCAGTAATTTTGACATGTATGGATAGCTTAGATCTGGCGCTACATGTTGCAATTATCGGCGGCTTCTTAGAGTTAAAACTTGTGGAGAAAATTCAAACCTCGCAATGTTTATTTTCTTTCCGGCCAACATCTGTGTACATGTTACCGTCTATTTATTGCTCCATGCATGTCAAATTCCCTGGGGTATGGACTTGCTTTACTCATTCATAATTGCATGAAATATCAACCAAATTCAGTAATTTTGACATGTATGGATAGCTTAGATCTGGCGCTACATGTTGCAATTATCGGCGGCTTCTTAGAGTTAAAACTTGTGGAGAAAATTCAAACCTCGCAATGTTTATTTTCTTTCCGGCCAACATCTGTGTACATGTTACCGTCTATTTATTGCTCCATGCATGTCAAATTCCCTGGGGTATGGACTTGCTTTACTCATTCATAATTGCATGAAATATCAACCAAATTCAGTAATTTTGACATGTATGGATAGCTTAGATCTGGCGCTACATGTTGCAATTATCGGCGGCTTCTTAGAGTTCAAACTTGTGGAGAAAATTCAAACCTCGCAATGTTTATTTTCTTTCCGGCCAACATCTGTGTGCATATTACCTTCTATTTATTGCTCCATGCCTGTCAAATTCCCTAGGATATGACTTGCTTTACTCATTCATAATTGCATGAAATATCAACCAAATTCAGTAATTTTGACATGTATGGATAGCTTAGATCTGGCGCTACATGTTGCAATTATCGGCGGCTTCTTAGAGTTAAAACTTGTGGAGAAAATTCAAACCTCGCAATGTTTATTTTCTTTCCGGCCAACATCTGTGTACATGTTACCGTCTATTTATTGCTCCATGCATGTCAAATTCCCTGGGGTATGGACTTGCTTTACTCATTCATAATTGCATGAAATATCAACCAAATTCAGTAATGTTGACATGTATGGATAGCTTAGATCTGGCGCTACATGTTGCAATTATCGGCGGCTTCTTAGAGTTCAAACTTGTGGAGAAAATTCAAACCTCGCAATGTTTATTTTCTTTCCGGCCAACATCTGTGTACATGTTACCGTCTATTTATTGCTCCATGCATGTCAAATTCCCTGGGGTATGGACTTGCTTTACTCATTCATAATTGCATGAAATATCAACCAAATTCAGTAATTTTGACATGTATGGATAGCTTAGATCTGGCGCTACATGTTGCAATTATCGGCGGCTTCTTAGAGTTCAAACTTGTGGATAAAATTCAAACCTCGCAATGTTTATTTTCTTTCCGGCCAACATCTGTGTGCATATTACCTTCTATTTATTGCTCCATGCCTGTCAAATTCCCTAGGGTATGACTTGCTTTACTCATTCATAATTGCATGAAATATCAACCAAATTCAGTAATTTTGACATGTATGGATAGCTTAGATCTGGCGCTACATGTTGCAATTATCGGCGGCTTCTTAGAGTTAAAACTTGTGGAGAAAATTCAAACCTCGCAATGTTTATTTTCTTTCCGGCCAACATCTGTGTACATGTTACCTTCTATTTATTGCTCCATGCCTGTCAAATTCCCTAGGATATGACTTGCTTTACTCATTCATAATTGCATGAAATATCAACCAAATTCAGTAATTTTGACATGTATGGATAGCTTAGATCTGGCGCTACATGTTGCAATTATCGGCGGCTTCTTAGAGTTAAAACTTGTGGAGAAAATTCAAACCTCGCAATGTTTATTTTCTTTCCGGCCAACATCTGTGTACATGTTACCGTCTATTTATTGCTCCATGCCTGTCAAATTCCCTAGGATATGACTTGCTTTACTCATTCATAATTGCATGAAATATCAACCAAATTCAGTAATTTTGACATGTATGGATAGCTTAGATCTGGCGCTACATGTTGCAATTATCGGCGGCTTCTTAGAGTTAAAACTTGTGGAGAAAATTCAAACCTCGCAATGTTTATTTTCTTTCCGGCCAACATCTGTGTACATGTTACCGTCTATTTATTGCTCCATGCATGTCAAATTCCCTGGGGTATGGACTTGCTTTACTCATTCATAATTGCATGAAATATCAACCAAATTCAGTAATTTTGACATGTATGGATAGCTTAGATCTGGCGCTACATGTTGCAATTATCGGCGGCTTCTTAGAGTTCAAACTTGTGGAGAAAATTCAAACCTCGCAATGTTTATTTTCTTTCCGGCCAACATCTGTGTACATGTTACCGTCTATTTATTGCTCCATGCATGTCAAATTCCCTGGGGTATGGACTTGCTTTACTCATTCATAATTGCATGAAATATCAACCAAATTCAGTAATTTTGACATGTATGGATAGCTTAGATCTGGCGCTACATGTTGCAATTATCGGCGGCTTCTTAGAGTTCAAACTTGTGGAGAAAATTCAAACCTCGCAATGTTTATTTTCTTTCCGGCCAACATCTGTGTGCATATTACCTTCTATTTATTGCTCCATGCCTGTCAAATTCCCTAGGGTATGACTTGCTTTACTCATTCATAATTGCATGAAATATCAACCAAATTCAGTAATTTTGACATGTATGGATAGCTTAGATCTGGCGCTACATGTTGCAATTATCGGCGGCTTCTTAGAGTTAAAACTTGTGGAGAAAATTCAAACCTCGCAATGTTTATTTTCTTTCCGGCCAACATCTGTGTACATGTTACCGTCTATTTATTGCTCCATGCATGTCAAATTCCCTGGGGTATGGACTTGCTTTACTCATTCATAATTGCATGAAATATCAACCAAATTCAGTAATTTTGACATGTATGGATAGCTTAGATCTGGCGCTACATGTTGCAATTATCGGCGGCTTCTTAGAGTTAAAACTTGTGGAGAAAATTCAAACCTCGCAATGTTTATTTTCTTTCCGGCCAACATCTGTGTACATGTTACCGTCTATTTATTGCTCCATGCATGTCAAATTCCCTGGGGTATGGACTTGCTTTACTCATTCATAATTGCATGAAATATCAACCAAATTCAGTAATTTTGACATGTATGGATAGCTTAGATCTGGCGCTACATGTTGCAATTATCGGCGGCTTCTTAGAGTTCAAACTTGTGGAGAAAATTCAAACCTCGCAATGTTTATTTTCTTTCCGGCCAACATCTGTGTACATGTTACCGTCTATTTATTGCTCCATGCATGTCAAATTCCCTGGGGTATGGACTTGCTTTACTCATTCATAATTGCATGAAATATCAACCAAATTCAGTAATTTTGACATGTATGGATAGCTTAGATCTGGCGCTACATGTTGCAATTATCGGCGGCTTCTTAGAGTTAAAACTTGTGGAGAAAATTCAAACCTCGCAAGGTTTATTTTCTTTCCGGCCAACATCTGTGTACATGTTACCGTCTATTTATTGCTCCATGCATGTCAAATTCCCTGGGGTATGGACTTGCTTTACTCATTCATAATTGCATGAAATATCAACCAAATTCAGTAATTTTGACATGTATGGATAGCTTAGATCTGGCGCTACATGTTGCAATTATCGGCGGCTTCTTAGAGTTAAAACTTGTGGAGAAAATTCAAACCTCGCAATGTTTATTTTCTTTCCGGCCAACATCTGTGTACATGTTACCGTCTATTTATTGCTCCATGCATGTCAAATTCCCTGGGGTATGGACTTGCTTTACTCATTCATAATTGCATGAAATATCAACCAAATTCAGTAATTTTGACATGTATGGATAGCTTAGATCTGGCGCTACATGTTGCAATTATCGGCGGCTTCTTAGAGTTCAAACTTGTGGAGAAAATTCAAACCTCGCAATGTTTATTTTCTTTCCGGCCAACATCTGTGTGCATATTACCTTCTATTTATTGCTCCATGCCTGTCAAATTCCCTAGGGTATGACTTGCTTTACTCATTCATAATTGCATGAAATATCAACCAAATTCAGTAATTTTGACATGTATGGATAGCTTAGATCTGGCGCTACATGTTGCAATTATCGGCGGCTTCTTAGAGTTCAAACTTGTGGAGAAAATTCAAACCTCGCAATGTTTATTTTCTTTCCGGCCAACATCTGTGTGCATATTACCTTCTATTTATTGCTCCATGCCTGTCAAATTCCCTAGGGTATGACTTGCTTTACTCATTCATAATTGCATGAAATATCAACCAAATTCAGTAATTTTGACATGTATGGATAGCTTAGATCTGGCGCTACATGTTGCAATTATCGGCGGCTTCTTAGAGTTAAAACTTGTGGAGAAAATTCAAACCTCGCAATGTTTATTTTCTTTCCGGCCAACATCTGTGTACATGTTACCGTCTATTTATTGCTCCATGCATGTCAAATTCCCTGGGGTATGGACTTGCTTTACTCATTCATAATTGCATGAAATATCAACCAAATTCAGTAATTTTGACATGTATGGATAGCTTAGATCTGGCGCTACATGTTGCAATTATCGGCGGCTTCTTAGAGTTCAAACTTGTGGAGAAAATTCAAACCTCGCAATGTTTATTTTCTTTCCGGCCAACATCTGTGTGCATATTACCTTCTATTTATTGCTCCATGCCTGTCAAATTCCCTAGGGTATGACTTGCTTTACTCATTCATAATTGCATGAAATATCAACCAAATTCAGTAATTTTGACATGTATGGATAGCTTAGATCTGGCGCTACATGTTGCAATTATCGGCGGCTTCTTAGAGTTAAAACTTGTGGAGAAAATTCAAACCTCGCAATGTTTATTTTCTTTCCGGCCAACATCTGTGTACATGTTACCGTCTATTTATTGCTCCATGCATGTCAAATTCCCTGGGGTATGGACTTGCTTTACTCATTCATAATTGCATGAAATATCAACCAAATTCAGTAATTTTGACATGTATGGATAGCTTAGATCTGGCGCTACATGTTGCAATCATCGGCGGCTTCTTAGAGTTAAAACTTGTGGAGAAAATTCAAACCTCGCAATGTTTATTTTCTTTCCGGCCAACATCTGTGTACATGTTACCGTCTATTTATTGCTCCATGCATGTCAAATTCCCTGGGGTATGGACTTGCTTTACTCATTCATAATTGCATGAAATATCAACCAAATTCAGTAATTTTGACATGTATGGATAGCTTAGATCTGGCGCTACATGTTGCAATTATCGGCGGCTTCTTAGAGTTCAAACTTGTGGAGAAAATTCAAACCTCGCAATGTTTATTTTCTTTCCGGCCAACATCTGTGTGCATATTACCTTCTATTTATTGCTCCATGCCTGTCAAATTCCCTAGGATATGACTTGCTTTACTCATTCATAATTGCATGAAATATCAACCAAATTCAGTAATTTTGACATGTATGGATAGCTTAGATCTGGCGCTACATGTTGCAATTATCGGCGGCTTCTTAGAGTTAAAACTTGTGGAGAAAATTCAAACCTCGCAATGTTTATTTTCTTTCCGGCCAACATCTGTGTACATGTTACCGTCTATTTATTGCTCCATGCATGTCAAATTCCCTGGGGTATGGACTTGCTTTACTCATTCATAATTGCATGAAATATCAACCAAATTCAGTAATTTTGACATGTATGGATAGCTTAGATCTGGCGCTACATGTTGCAATTATCGGCGGCTTCTTAGAGTTCAAACTTGTGGAGAAAATTCAAACCTCGCAATGTTTATTTTCTTTCCGGCCAACATCTGTGTGCATATTACCTTCTATTTATTGCTCCATGCCTGTCAAATTCCCTAGGGTATGACTTGCTTTACTCATTCATAATTGCATGAAATATCAACCAAATTCAGTAATTTTGACATGTATGGATAGCTTAGATCTGGCGCTACATGTTGCAATTATCGGCGGCTTCTTAGAGTTAAAACTTGTGGAGAAAATTCAAACCTCGCAATGTTTATTTTCTTTCCGGCCAACATCTGTGTACATGTTACCGTCTATTTATTGCTCCATGCATGTCAAATTCCCTGGGGTATGGACTTGCTTTACTCATTCATAATTGCATGAAATATCAACCAAATTCAGTAATTTTGACATGTATGGATAGCTTAGATCTGGCGCTACATGTTGCAATTATCGGCGGCTTCTTAGAGTTCAAACTTGTGGAGAAAATTCAAACCTCGCAATGTTTATTTTCTTTCCGGCCAACATCTGTGTACATGTTACCGTCTATTTATTGCTCCATGCCTGTCAAATTCCCTAGGATATGACTTGCTTTACTCATTCATAATTGCATGAAATATCAACCAAATTCAGTAATTTTGACATGTATGGATAGCTTAGATCTGGCGCTACATGTTGCAATTATCGGCGGCTTCTTAGAGTTAAAACTTGTGGAGAAAATTCAAACCTCGCAATGTTTATTTTCTTTCCGGCCAACATCTGTGTACATGTTACCGTCTATTTATTGCTCCATGCATGTCAAATTCCCTGGGGTATGGACTTGCTTTACTCATTCATAATTGCATGAAATATCAACCAAATTCAGTAATTTTGACATGTATGGATAGCTTAGATCTGGCGCTACATGTTGCAATTATCGGCGGCTTCTTAGAGTTCAAACTTGTGGAGAAAATTCAAACCTCGCAATGTTTATTTTCTTTCCGGCCAACATCTGTGTACATGTTACCGTCTATTTATTGCTCCATGCATGTCAAATTCCCTGGGGTATGGACTTGCTTTACTCATTCATAATTGCATGAAATATCAACCAAATTCAGTAATTTTGACATGTATGGATAGCTTAGATCTGGCGCTACATGTTGCAATTATCGGCGGCTTCTTAGAGTTCAAACTTGTGGAGAAAATTCAAACCTCGCAATGTTTATTTTCTTTCCGGCCAACATCTGTGTGCATATTACCTTCTATTTATTGCTCCATGCCTGTCAAATTCCCTAGGGTATGACTTGCTTTACTCATTCATAATTGCATGAAATATCAACCAAATTCAGTAATTTTGACATGTATGGATAGCTTAGATCTGGCGCTACATGTTGCAATTATCGGCGGCTTCTTAGAGTTAAAACTTGTGGAGAAAATTCAAACCTCGCAATGTTTATTTTCTTTCCGGCCAACATCTGTGTACATGTTACCGTCTATTTATTGCTCCATGCATGTCAAATTCCCTGGGGTATGGACTTGCTTTACTCATTCATAATTGCATGAAATATCAACCAAATTCAGTAATTTTGACATGTATGGATAGCTTAGATCTGGCGCTACATGTTGCAATTATCGGCGGCTTCTTAGAGTTAAAACTTGTGGAGAAAATTCAAACCTCGCAATGTTTATTTTCTTTCCGGCCAACATCTGTGTACATGTTACCGTCTATTTATTGCTCCATGCATGTCAAATTCCCTGGGGTATGGACTTGCTTTACTCATTCATAATTGCATGAAATATCAACCAAATTCAGTAATTTTGACATGTATGGATAGCTTAGATCTGGCGCTACATGTTGCAATTATCGGCGGCTTCTTAGAGTTCAAACTTGTGGAGAAAATTCAAACCTCGCAATGTTTATTTTCTTTCCGGCCAACATCTGTGTACATGTTACCGTCTATTTATTGCTCCATGCATGTCAAATTCCCTGGGGTATGGACTTGCTTTACTCATTCATAATTGCATGAAATATCAACCAAATTCAGTAATTTTGACATGTATGGATAGCTTAGATCTGGCGCTACATGTTGCAATTATCGGCGGCTTCTTAGAGTTAAAACTTGTGGAGAAAATTCAAACCTCGCAAGGTTTATTTTCTTTCCGGCCAACATCTGTGTACATGTTACCGTCTATTTATTGCTCCATGCATGTCAAATTCCCTGGGGTATGGACTTGCTTTACTCATTCATAATTGCATGAAATATCAACCAAATTCAGTAATTTTGACATGTATGGATAGCTTAGATCTGGCGCTACATGTTGCAATTATCGGCGGCTTCTTAGAGTTAAAACTTGTGGAGAAAATTCAAACCTCGCAATGTTTATTTTCTTTCCGGCCAACATCTGTGTACATGTTACCGTCTATTTATTGCTCCATGCATGTCAAATTCCCTGGGGTATGGACTTGCTTTACTCATTCATAATTGCATGAAATATCAACCAAATTCAGTAATTTTGACATGTATGGATAGCTTAGATCTGGCGCTACATGTTGCAATTATCGGCGGCTTCTTAGAGTTCAAACTTGTGGAGAAAATTCAAACCTCGCAATGTTTATTTTCTTTCCGGCCAACATCTGTGTGCATATTACCTTCTATTTATTGCTCCATGCCTGTCAAATTCCCTAGGGTATGACTTGCTTTACTCATTCATAATTGCATGAAATATCAACCAAATTTAGTAATTTTGACATGTATGGATAGCTTAGATCTGGCGCTACATGTTGCAATTATCGGCGGCTTCTTAGAGTTCAAACTTGTGGAGAAAATTCAAACCTCGCAATGTTTATTTTCTTTCCGGCCAACATCTGTGTGCATATTACCTTCTATTTATTGCTCCATGCCTGTCAAATTCCCTAGGGTATGACTTGCTTTACTCATTCATAATTGCATGAAATATCAACCAAATTCAGTAATTTTGACATGTATGGATAGCTTAGATCTGGCGCTACATGTTGCAATTATCGGCGGCTTCTTAGAGTTAAAACTTGTGGAGAAAATTCAAACCTCGCAATGTTTATTTTCTTTCCGGCCAACATCTGTGTACATGTTACCGTCTATTTATTGCTCCATGCATGTCAAATTCCCTGGGGTATGGACTTGCTTTACTCATTCATAATTGCATGAAATATCAACCAAATTCAGTAATTTTGACATGTATGGATAGCTTAGATCTGGCGCTACATGTTGCAATTATCGGCGGCTTCTTAGAGTTCAAACTTGTGGAGAAAATTCAAACCTCGCAATGTTTATTTTCTTTCCGGCCAACATCTGTGTACATGTTACCGTCTATTTATTGCTCCATGCATGTCAAATTCCCTGGGGTATGGACTTGCTTTACTCATTCATAATTGCATGAAATATCAACCAAATTCAGTAATTTTGACATGTATGGATAGCTTAGATCTGGCGCTACATGTTGCAATTATCGGCGGCTTCTTAGAGTTCAAACTTGTGGAGAAAATTCAAACCTCGCAATGTTTATTTTCTTTCCGGCCAACATCTGTGTGCATATTACCTTCTATTTATTGCTCCATGCCTGTCAAATTCCCTAGGGTATGACTTGCTTTACTCATTCATAATTGCATGAAATATCAACCAAATTCAGTAATTTTGACATGTATGGATAGCTTAGATCTGGCGCTACATGTTGCAATTATCGGCGGCTTCTTAGAGTTAAAACTTGTGGAGAAAATTCAAACCTCGCAATGTTTATTTTCTTTCCGGCCAACATCTGTGTACATGTTACCGTCTATTTATTGCTCCATGCATGTCAAATTCCCTGGGGTATGGACTTGCTTTACTCATTCATAATTGCATGAAATATCAACCAAATTCAGTAATTTTGACATGTATGGATAGCTTAGATCTGGCGCTACATGTTGCAATCATCGGCGGCTTCTTAGAGTTAAAACTTGTGGAGAAAATTCAAACCTCGCAATGTTTATTTTCTTTCCGGCCAACATCTGTGTACATGTTACCGTCTATTTATTGCTCCATGCATGTCAAATTCCCTGGGGTATGGACTTGCTTTACTCATTCATAATTGCATGAAATATCAACCAAATTCAGTAATTTTGACATGTATGGATAGCTTAGATCTGGCGCTACATGTTGCAATTATCGGCGGCTTCTTAGAGTTCAAACTTGTGGAGAAAATTCAAACCTCGCAATGTTTATTTTCTTTCCGGCCAACATCTGTGTGCATATTACCTTCTATTTATTGCTCCATGCCTGTCAAATTCCCTAGGATATGACTTGCTTTACTCATTCATAATTGCATGAAATATCAACCAAATTCAGTAATTTTGACATGTATGGATAGCTTAGATCTGGCGCTACATGTTGCAATTATCGGCGGCTTCTTAGAGTTAAAACTTGTGGAGAAAATTCAAACCTCGCAATGTTTATTTTCTTTCCGGCCAACATCTGTGTACATGTTACCGTCTATTTATTGCTCCATGCATGTCAAATTCCCTGGGGTATGGACTTGCTTTACTCATTCATAATTGCATGAAATATCAACCAAATTCAGTAATTTTGACATGTATGGATAGCTTAGATCTGGCGCTACATGTTGCAATTATCGGCGGCTTCTTAGAGTTCAAACTTGTGGAGAAAATTCAAACCTCGCAATGTTTATTTTCTTTCCGGCCAACATCTGTGTGCATATTACCTTCTATTTATTGCTCCATGCCTGTCAAATTCCCTAGGGTATGACTTGCTTTACTCATTCATAATTGCATGAAATATCAACCAAATTCAGTAATTTTGACATGTATGGATAGCTTAGATCTGGCGCTACATGTTGCAATTATCGGCGGCTTCTTAGAGTTAAAACTTGTGGAGAAAATTCAAACCTCGCAATGTTTATTTTCTTTCCGGCCAACATCTGTGTACATGTTACCGTCTATTTATTGCTCCATGCATGTCAAATTCCCTGGGGTATGGACTTGCTTTACTCATTCATAATTGCATGAAATATCAACCAAATTCAGTAATTTTGACATGTATGGATAGCTTAGATCTGGCGCTACATGTTGCAATTATCGGCGGCTTCTTAGAGTTCAAACTTGTGGAGAAAATTCAAACCTCGCAATGTTTATTTTCTTTCCGGCCAACATCTGTGTGCATATTACCTTCTATTTATTGCTCCATGCCTGTCAAATTCCCTAGGATATGACTTGCTTTACTCATTCATAATTGCATGAAATATCAACCAAATTCAGTAATTTTGACATGTATGGATAGCTTAGATCTGGCGCTACATGTTGCAATTATCGGCGGCTTCTTAGAGTTCAAACTTGTGGAGAAAATTCAAACCTCGCAATGTTTATTTTCTTTCCGGCCAACATCTGTGTACATGTTACCGTCTATTTATTGCTCCATGCATGTCAAATTCCCTGGGGTATGGACTTGCTTTACTCATTCATAATTGCATGAAATATCAACCAAATTCAGTAATTTTGACATGTATGGATAGCTTAGATCTGGCGCTACATGTTGCAATTATCGGCGGCTTCTTAGAGTTCAAACTTGTGGAGAAAATTCAAACCTCGCAATGTTTATTTTCTTTCCGGCCAACATCTGTGTGCATATTACCTTCTATTTATTGCTCCATGCCTGTCAAATTCCCTAGGGTATGACTTGCTTTACTCATTCATAATTGCATGAAATATCAACCAAATTCAGTAATTTTGACATGTATGGATAGCTTAGATCTGGCGCTACATGTTGCAATTATCGGCGGCTTCTTAGAGTTAAAACTTGTGGAGAAAATTCAAACCTCGCAATGTTTATTTTCTTTCCGGCCAACATCTGTGTACATGTTACCGTCTATTTATTGCTCCATGCATGTCAAATTCCCTGGGGTATGGACTTGCTTTACTCATTCATAATTGCATGAAATATCAACCAAATTCAGTAATTTTGACATGTATGGATAGCTTAGATCTGGCGCTACATGTTGCAATTATCGGCGGCTTCTTAGAGTTAAAACTTGTGGAGAAAATTCAAACCTCGCAATGTTTATTTTCTTTCCGGCCAACATCTGTGTACATGTTACCGTCTATTTATTGCTCCATGCATGTCAAATTCCCTGGGGTATGGACTTGCTTTACTCATTCATAATTGCATGAAATATCAACCAAATTCAGTAATTTTGACATGTATGGATAGCTTAGATCTGGCGCTACATGTTGCAATTATCGGCGGCTTCTTAGAGTTCAAACTTGTGGAGAAAATTCAAACCTCGCAATGTTTATTTTCTTTCCGGCCAACATCTGTGTACATGTTACCGTCTATTTATTGCTCCATGCATGTCAAATTCCCTGGGGTATGGACTTGCTTTACTCATTCATAATTGCATGAAATATCAACCAAATTCAGTAATTTTGACATGTATGGATAGCTTAGATCTGGCGCTACATGTTGCAATTATCGGCGGCTTCTTAGAGTTAAAACTTGTGGAGAAAATTCAAACCTCGCAATGTTTATTTTCTTTCCGGCCAACATCTGTGTACATGTTACCGTCTATTTATTGCTCCATGCATGTCAAATTCCCTGGGGTATGGACTTGCTTTACTCATTCATAATTGCATGAAATATCAACCAAATTCAGTAATTTTGACATGTATGGATAGCTTAGATCTGGCGCTACATGTTGCAATTATCGGCGGCTTCTTAGAGTTAAAACTTGTGGAGAAAATTCAAACCTCGCAATGTTTATTTTCTTTCCGGCCAACATCTGTGTACATGTTACCGTCTATTTATTGCTCCATGCATGTCAAATTCCCTGGGGTATGGACTTGCTTTACTCATTCATAATTGCATGAAATATCAACCAAATTCAGTAATTTTGACATGTATGGATAGCTTAGATCTGGCGCTACATGTTGCAATTATCGGCGGCTTCGTAGAGTTCAAACTTGTGGAGAAAATTCAAACCTCGCAATGTTTATTTTCTTTCCGGCCAACATCTGTGTGCATATTACCTTCTATTTATTGCTCCATGCCTGTCAAATTCCCTAGGGTATGACTTGCTTTACTCATTCATAATTGCATGAAATATCAACCAAATTCAGTAATTTTGACATGTATGGATAGCTTAGATCTGGCGCTACATGTTGCAATTATCGGCGGCTTCTTAGAGTTCAAACTTGTGGAGAAAATTCAAACCTCGCAATGTTTATTTTCTTTCCGGCCAACATCTGTGTGCATATTACCTTCTATTTATTGCTCCATGCCTGTCAAATTCCCTAGGATATGACTTGCTTTACTCATTCATAATTGCATGAAATATCAACCAAATTCAGTAATTTTGACATGTATGGATAGCTTAGATCTGGCGCTACATGTTGCAATTATCGGCGGCTTCTTAGAGTTAAAACTTGTGGAGAAAATTCAAACCTCGCAATGTTTATTTTCTTTCCGGCCAACATCTGTGTACATGTTACCGTCTATTTATTGCTCCATGCATGTCAAATTCCCTGGGGTATGGACTTGCTTTACTCATTCATAATTGCATGAAATATCAACCAAATTCAGTAATTTTGACATGTATGGATAGCTTAGATCTGGCGCTACATGTTGCAATTATCGGCGGCTTCTTAGAGTTCAAACTTGTGGAGAAAATTCAAACCTCGCAATGTTTATTTTCTTTCCGGCCAACATCTGTGTACATGTTACCGTCTATTTATTGCTCCATGCATGTCAAATTCCCTGGGGTATGGACTTGCTTTACTCATTCATAATTGCATGAAATATCAACCAAATTCAGTAATTTTGACATGTATGGATAGCTTAGATCTGGCGCTACATGTTGCAATTATCGGCGGCTTCTTAGAGTTCAAACTTGTGGAGAAAATTCAAACCTCGCAATGTTTATTTTCTTTCCGGCCAACATCTGTGTGCATATTACCTTCTATTTATTGCTCCATGCCTGTCAAATTCCCTGGGGTATGACTTGCTTTACTCATTCATAATTGCATGAAATATCAACCAAATTCAGTAATGTTGACATGTATGGATAGCTTAGATCTGGCGCTACATGTTGCAATTATCGGCGGCTTCTTAGAGTTAAAACTTGTGGAGAAAATTCAAACCTCGCAATGTTTATTTTCTTTCCGGCCAACATCTGTGTACATGTTACCGTCTATTTATTGCTCCATGCATGTCAAATTCCCTGGGGTATGGACTTGCTTTACTCATTCATAATTGCATGAAATATCAACCAAATTCAGTAATTTTGACATGTATGGATAGCTTAGATCTGGCGCTACATGTTGCAATTATCGGCGGCTTCTTAGAGTTAAAACTTGTGGAGAAAATTCTAACCTCGCAATGTTTATTTTCTTTCCGGCCAACATCTGTGTACATGTTACCGTCTATTTATTGCTCCATGCATGTCAAATTCCCTGGGGTATGGACTTGCTTTACTCATTCATAATTGCATGAAATATCAACCAAATTCAGTAATTTTGACATGTATGGATAGCTTAGATCTGGCGCTACATGTTGCAATTATCGGCGGCTTCGTAGAGTTCAAACTTGTGGAGAAAATTCAAACCTCGCAATGTTTATTTTCTTTCCGGCCAACATCTGTGTGCATATTACCTTCTATTTATTGCTCCATGCCTGTCAAATTCCCTAGGGTATGACTTGCTTTACTCATTCATAATTGCATGAAATATCAACCAAATTCAGTAATTTTGACATGTATGGATAGCTTAGATCTGGCGCTACATGTTGCAATTATCGGCGGCTTCTTAGAGTTCAAACTTGTGGAGAAAATTCAAACCTCGCAATGTTTATTTTCTTTCCGGCCAACATCTGTGTGCATATTACCTTCTATTTATTGCTCCATGCCTGTCAAATTCCCTAGGATATGACTTGCTTTACTCATTCATAATTGCATGAAATATCAACCAAATTCAGTAATTTTGACATGTATGGATAGCTTAGATCTGGCGCTACATGTTGCAATTATCGGCGGCTTCTTAGAGTTAAAACTTGTGGAGAAAATTCAAACCTCGCAATGTTTATTTTCTTTCCGGCCAACATCTGTGTACATGTTACCGTCTATTTATTGCTCCATGCATGTCAAATTCCCTGGGGTATGGACTTGCTTTACTCATTCATAATTGCATGAAATATCAACCAAATTCAGTAATTTTGACATGTATGGATAGCTTAGATCTGGCGCTACATGTTGCAATTATCGGCGGCTTCTTAGAGTTCAAACTTGTGGAGAAAATTCAAACCTCGCAATGTTTATTTTCTTTCCGGCCAACATCTGTGTACATGTTACCGTCTATTTATTGCTCCATGCATGTCAAATTCCCTGGGGTATGGACTTGCTTTACTCATTCATAATTGCATGAAATATCAACCAAATTCAGTAATTTTGACATGTATGGATAGCTTAGATCTGGCGCTACATGTTGCAATTATCGGCGGCTTCTTAGAGTTCAAACTTGTGGAGAAAATTCAAACCTCGCAATGTTTATTTTCTTTCCGGCTAACATCTGTGTGCATATTACCTTCTATTTATTGCTCCATGCCTGTCAAATTCCCTGGGGTATGACTTGCTTTACTCATTCATAATTGCATGAAATATCAACCAAATTCAGTAATGTTGACATGTATGGATAGCTTAGATCTGGCGCTACATGTTGCAATTATCGGCGGCTTCTTAGAGTTAAAACTTGTGGAGAAAATTCAAACCTCGCAATGTTTATTTTCTTTCCGGCCAACATCTGTGTACATGTTACCGTCTATTTATTGCTCCATGCATGTCAAATTCCCTGGGGTATGGACTTGCTTTACTCATTCATAATTGCATGAAATATCAACCAAATTCAGTAATTTTGACATGTATGGATAGCTTAGATCTGGCGCTACATGTTGCAATTATCGGCGGCTTCTTAGAGTTCAAACTTGTGGAGAAAATTCAAACCTCGCAATGTTTATTTTCTTTCCGGCCAACATCTGTGTACATGTTACCGTCTATTTATTGCTCCATGCATGTCAAATTCCCTGGGGTATGGACTTGCTTTACTCATTCATAATTGCATGAAATATCAACCAAATTCAGTAATTTTGACATGTATGGATAGCTTAGATCTGGCGCTACATGTTGCAATTATCGGCGGCTTCTTAGAGTTAAAACTTGTGGAGAAAATTCAAACCTCGCAATGTTTATTTTCTTTCCGGCCAACATCTGTGTACATGTTACCGTCTATTTATTGCTCCATGCATGTCAAATTCCCTGGGGTATGGACTTGCTTTACTCATTCATAATTGCATGAAATATCAACCAAATTCAGTAATTTTGACATGTATGGATAGCTTAGATCTGGCGCTACATGTTGCAATTATCGGCGGCTTCTTAGAGTTAAAACTTGTGGAGAAAATTCAAACCTCGCAATGTTTATTTTCTTTCCGGCCAACATCTGTGTACATGTTACCGTCTATTTATTGCTCCATGCATGTCAAATTCCCTGGGGTATGGACTTGCTTTACTCATTCATAATTGCATGAAATATCAACCAAATTCAGTAATTTTGACATGTATGGATAGCTTAGATCTGGCGCTACATGTTGCAATTATCGGCGGCTTCTTAGAGTTCAAACTTGTGGAGAAAATTCAAACCTCGCAATGTTTATTTTCTTTCCGGCCAACATCTGTGTGCATATTACCTTCTATTTATTGCTCCATGCCTGTCAAATTCCCTAGGATATGACTTGCTTTACTCATTCATAATTGCATGAAATATCAACCAAATTCAGTAATTTTGACATGTATGGATAGCTTAGATCTGGCGCTACATGTTGCAATTATCGGCGGCTTCTTAGAGTTAAAACTTGTGGAGAAAATTCAAACCTCGCAATGTTTATTTTCTTTCCGGCCAACATCTGTGTACATGTTACCGTCTATTTATTGCTCCATGCATGTCAAATTCCCTGGGGTATGGACTTGCTTTACTCATTCATAATTGCATGAAATATCAACCAAATTCAGTAATTTTGACATGTATGGATAGCTTAGATCTGGCGCTACATGTTGCAATTATCGGCGGCTTCTTAGAGTTCAAACTTGTGGAGAAAATTCAAACCTCGCAATGTTTATTTTCTTTCCGGCCAACATCTGTGTGCATATTACCTTCTATTTATTGCTCCATGCCTGTCAAATTCCCTAGGATATGACTTGCTTTACTCATTCATAATTGCATGAAATATCAACCAAATTCAGTAATTTTGACATGTATGGATAGCTTAGATCTGGCGCTACATGTTGCAATTATCGGCGGCTTCTTAGAGTTAAAACTTGTGGAGAAAATTCAAACCTCGCAATGTTTATTTTCTTTCCGGCCAACATCTGTGTACATGTTACCGTCTATTTATTGCTCCATGCATGTCAAATTCCCTGGGGTATGGACTTGCTTTACTCATTCATAATTGCATGAAATATCAACCAAATTCAGTAATTTTGACATGTATGGATAGCTTAGATCTGGCGCTACATGTTGCAATTATCGGCGGCTTCTTAGAGTTCAAACTTGTGGAGAAAATTCAAACCTCGCAATGTTTATTTTCTTTCCGGCCAACATCTGTGTGCATATTACCTTCTATTTATTGCTCCATGCCTGTCAAATTCCCTAGGATATGACTTGCTTTACTCATTCATAATTGCATGAAATATCAACCAAATTCAGTAATTTTGACATGTATGGATAGCTTAGATCTGGCGCTACATGTTGCAATTATCGGCGGCTTCTTAGAGTTAAAACTTGTGGAGAAAATTCAAACCTCGCAATGTTTATTTTCTTTCCGGCCAACATCTGTGTACATGTTACCGTCTATTTATTGCTCCATGCATGTCAAATTCCCTGGGGTATGGACTTGCTTTACTCATTCATAATTGCATGAAATATCAACCAAATTCAGTAATTTTGACATGTATGGATAGCTTAGATCTGGCGCTACATGTTGCAATTATCGGCGGCTTCTTAGAGTTCAAACTTGTGGAGAAAATTCAAACCTCGCAATGTTTATTTTCTTTCCGGCCAACATCTGTGTGCATATTACCTTCTATTTATTGCTCCATGCCTGTCAAATTCCCTAGGATATGACTTGCTTTACTCATTCATAATTGCATGAAATATCAACCAAATTCAGTAATTTTGACATGTATGGATAGCTTAGATCTGGCGCTACATGTTGCAATTATCGGCGGCTTCTTAGAGTTCAAACTTGTGGAGAAAATTCAAACCTCGCAATGTTTATTTTCTTTCCGGCCAACATCTGTGTGCATATTACCTTCTATTTATTGCTCCATGCCTGTCAAATTCCCTGGGGTATGACTTGCTTTACTCATTCATAATTGCATGAAATATCAACCAAATTCAGTAATGTTGACATGTATGGATAGCTTAGATCTGGCGCTACATGTTGCAATTATCGGCGGCTTCTTAGAGTTAAAACTTGTGGAGAAAATTCAAACCTCGCAATGTTTATTTTCTTTCCGGCCAACATCTGTGTACATGTTACCGTCTATTTATTGCTCCATGCATGTCAAATTCCCTGGGGTATGGACTTGCTTTACTCATTCATAATTGCATGAAATATCAACCAAATTCAGTAATTTTGACATGTATGGATAGCTTAGATCTGGCGCTACATGTTGCAATTATCGGCGGCTTCTTAGAGTTAAAACTTGTGGAGAAAATTCAAACCTCGCAATGTTTATTTTCTTTCCGGCCAACATCTGTGTACATGTTACCGTCTATTTATTGCTCCATGCATGTCAAATTCCCTGGGGTATGGACTTGCTTTACTCATTCATAATTGCATGAAATATCAACCAAATTCAGTAATTTTGACATGTATGGATAGCTTAGATCTGGCGCTACATGTTGCAATTATCGGCGGCTTCGTAGAGTTCAAACTTGTGGAGAAAATTCAAACCTCGCAATGTTTATTTTCTTTCCGGCCAACATCTGTGTGCATATTACCTTCTATTTATTGCTCCATGCCTGTCAAATTCCCTAGGGTATGACTTGCTTTACTCATTCATAATTGCATGAAATATCAACCAAATTCAGTAATTTTGACATGTATGGATAGCTTAGATCTGGCGCTACATGTTGCAATTATCGGCGGCTTCTTAGAGTTCAAACTTGTGGAGAAAATTCAAACCTCGCAATGTTTATTTTCTTTCCGGCCAACATCTGTGTGCATATTACCTTCTATTTATTGCTCCATGCCTGTCAAATTCCCTAGGATATGACTTGCTTTACTCATTCATAATTGCATGAAATATCAACCAAATTCAGTAATTTTGACATGTATGGATAGCTTAGATCTGGCGCTACATGTTGCAATTATCGGCGGCTTCTTAGAGTTAAAACTTGTGGAGAAAATTCAAACCTCGCAATGTTTATTTTCTTTCCGGCCAACATCTGTGTACATGTTACCGTCTATTTATTGCTCCATGCATGTCAAATTCCCTGGGGTATGGACTTGCTTTACTCATTCATAATTGCATGAAATATCAACCAAATTCAGTAATTTTGACATGTATGGATAGCTTAGATCTGGCGCTACATGTTGCAATTATCGGCGGCTTCTTAGAGTTCAAACTTGTGGAGAAAATTCAAACCTCGCAATGTTTATTTTCTTTCCGGCCAACATCTGTGTACATGTTACCGTCTATTTATTGCTCCATGCATGTCAAATTCCCTGGGGTATGGACTTGCTTTACTCATTCATAATTGCATGAAATATCAACCAAATTCAGTAATTTTGACATGTATGGATAGCTTAGATCTGGCGCTACATGTTGCAATTATCGGCGGCTTCTTAGAGTTCAAACTTGTGGAGAAAATTCAAACCTCGCAATGTTTATTTTCTTTCCGGCTAACATCTGTGTGCATATTACCTTCTATTTATTGCTCCATGCCTGTCAAATTCCCTGGGGTATGACTTGCTTTACTCATTCATAATTGCATGAAATATCAACCAAATTCAGTAATGTTGACATGTATGGATAGCTTAGATCTGGCGCTACATGTTGCAATTATCGGCGGCTTCTTAGAGTTAAAACTTGTGGAGAAAATTCAAACCTCGCAATGTTTATTTTCTTTCCGGCCAACATCTGTGTACATGTTACCGTCTATTTATTGCTCCATGCATGTCAAATTCCCTGGGGTATGGACTTGCTTTACTCATTCATAATTGCATGAAATATCAACCAAATTCAGTAATTTTGACATGTATGGATAGCTTAGATCTGGCGCTACATGTTGCAATTATCGGCGGCTTCTTAGAGTTCAAACTTGTGGAGAAAATTCAAACCTCGCAATGTTTATTTTCTTTCCGGCCAACATCTGTGTACATGTTACCGTCTATTTATTGCTCCATGCATGTCAAATTCCCTGGGGTATGGACTTGCTTTACTCATTCATAATTGCATGAAATATCAACCAAATTCAGTAATTTTGACATGTATGGATAGCTTAGATCTGGCGCTACATGTTGCAATTATCGGCGGCTTCTTAGAGTTAAAACTTGTGGAGAAAATTCAAACCTCGCAATGTTTATTTTCTTTCCGGCCAACATCTGTGTACATGTTACCGTCTATTTATTGCTCCATGCATGTCAAATTCCCTGGGGTATGGACTTGCTTTACTCATTCATAATTGCATGAAATATCAACCAAATTCAGTAATTTTGACATGTATGGATAGCTTAGATCTGGCGCTACATGTTGCAATTATCGGCGGCTTCTTAGAGTTAAAACTTGTGGAGAAAATTCAAACCTCGCAATGTTTATTTTCTTTCCGGCCAACATCTGTGTACATGTTACCGTCTATTTATTGCTCCATGCATGTCAAATTCCCTGGGGTATGGACTTGCTTTACTCATTCATAATTGCATGAAATATCAACCAAATTCAGTAATTTTGACATGTATGGATAGCTTAGATCTGGCGCTACATGTTGCAATTATCGGCGGCTTCTTAGAGTTCAAACTTGTGGAGAAAATTCAAACCTCGCAATGTTTATTTTCTTTCCGGCCAACATCTGTGTGCATATTACCTTCTATTTATTGCTCCATGCCTGTCAAATTCCCTAGGATATGACTTGCTTTACTCATTCATAATTGCATGAAATATCAACCAAATTCAGTAATTTTGACATGTATGGATAGCTTAGATCTGGCGCTACATGTTGCAATTATCGGCGGCTTCTTAGAGTTAAAACTTGTGGAGAAAATTCAAACCTCGCAATGTTTATTTTCTTTCCGGCCAACATCTGTGTACATGTTACCGTCTATTTATTGCTCCATGCATGTCAAATTCCCTGGGGTATGGACTTGCTTTACTCATTCATAATTGCATGAAATATCAACCAAATTCAGTAATTTTGACATGTATGGATAGCTTAGATCTGGCGCTACATGTTGCAATTATCGGCGGCTTCTTAGAGTTCAAACTTGTGGAGAAAATTCAAACCTCGCAATGTTTATTTTCTTTCCGGCCAACATCTGTGTGCATATTACCTTCTATTTATTGCTCCATGCCTGTCAAATTCCCTAGGATATGACTTGCTTTACTCATTCATAATTGCATGAAATATCAACCAAATTCAGTAATTTTGACATGTATGGATAGCTTAGATCTGGCGCTACATGTTGCAATTATCGGCGGCTTCTTAGAGTTAAAACTTGTGGAGAAAATTCAAACCTCGCAATGTTTATTTTCTTTCCGGCCAACATCTGTGTACATGTTACCGTCTATTTATTGCTCCATGCATGTCAAATTCCCTGGGGTATGGACTTGCTTTACTCATTCATAATTGCATGAAATATCAACCAAATTCAGTAATTTTGACATGTATGGATAGCTTAGATCTGGCGCTACATGTTGCAATTATCGGCGGCTTCTTAGAGTTCAAACTTGTGGAGAAAATTCAAACCTCGCAATGTTTATTTTCTTTCCGGCCAACATCTGTGTGCATATTACCTTCTATTTATTGCTCCATGCCTGTCAAATTCCCTAGGATATGACTTGCTTTACTCATTCATAATTGCATGAAATATCAACCAAATTCAGTAATTTTGACATGTATGGATAGCTTAGATCTGGCGCTACATGTTGCAATTATCGGCGGCTTCTTAGAGTTAAAACTTGTGGAGAAAATTCAAACCTCGCAATGTTTATTTTCTTTCCGGCCAACATCTGTGTACATGTTACCGTCTATTTATTGCTCCATGCATGTCAAATTCCCTGGGGTATGGACTTGCTTTACTCATTCATAATTGCATGAAATATCAACCAAATTCAGTAATTTTGACATGTATGGATAGCTTAGATCTGGCGCTACATGTTGCAATTATCGGCGGCTTCTTAGAGTTCAAACTTGTGGAGAAAATTCAAACCTCGCAATGTTTATTTTCTTTCCGGCCAACATCTGTGTGCATATTACCTTCTATTTATTGCTCCATGCCTGTCAAATTCCCTAGGATATGACTTGCTTTACTCATTCATAATTGCATGAAATATCAACCAAATTCAGTAATTTTGACATGTATGGATAGCTTAGATCTGGCGCTACATGTTGCAATTATCGGCGGCTTCTTAGAGTTAAAACTTGTGGAGAAAATTCAAACCTCGCAATGTTTATTTTCTTTCCGGCCAACATCTGTGTACATGTTACCGTCTATTTATTGCTCCATGCATGTCAAATTCCCTGGGGTATGGACTTGCTTTACTCATTCATAATTGCATGAAATATCAACCAAATTCAGTAATTTTGACATGTATGGATAGCTTAGATCTGGCGCTACATGTTGCAATTATCGGCGGCTTCTTAGAGTTAAAACTTGTGGAGAAAATTCAAACCTCGCAATGTTTATTTTCTTTCCGGCCAACATCTGTGTACATGTTACCGTCTATTTATTGCTCCATGCATGTCAAATTCCCTGGGGTATGGACTTGCTTTACTCATTCATAATTGCATGAAATATCAACCAAATTCAGTAATTTTGACATGTATGGATAGCTTAGATCTGGCGCTACATGTTGCAATTATCGGCGGCTTCTTAGAGTTCAAACTTGTGGAGAAAATTCAAACCTCGCAATGTTTATTTTCTTTCCGGCCAACATCTGTGTACATGTTACCGTCTATTTATTGCTCCATGCATGTCAAATTCCCTGGGGTATGGACTTGCTTTACTCATTCATAATTGCATGAAATATCAACCAAATTCAGTAATTTTGACATGTATGGATAGCTTAGATCTGGCGCTACATGTTGCAATTATCGGCGGCTTCTTAGAGTTCAAACTTGTGGAGAAAATTCAAACCTCGCAATGTTTATTTTCTTTCCGGCCAACATCTGTGTGCATATTACCTTCTATTTATTGCTCCATGCCTGTCAAATTCCCTAGGATATGACTTGCTTTACTCATTCATAATTGCATGAAATATCAACCAAATTCAGTAATTTTGACATGTATGGATAGCTTAGATCTGGCGCTACATGTTGCAATTATCGGCGGCTTCTTAGAGTTAAAACTTGTGGAGAAAATTCAAACCTCGCAATGTTTATTTTCTTTCCGGCCAACATCTGTGTACATGTTACCGTCTATTTATTGCTCCATGCATGTCAAATTCCCTGGGGTATGGACTTGCTTTACTCATTCATAATTGCATGAAATATCAACCAAATTCAGTAATTTTGACATGTATGGATAGCTTAGATCTGGCGCTACATGTTGCAATTATCGGCGGCTTCTTAGAGTTCAAACTTGTGGAGAAAATTCAAACCTCGCAATGTTTATTTTCTTTCCGGCCAACATCTGTGTGCATATTACCTTCTATTTATTGCTCCATGCCTGTCAAATTCCCTAGGATATGACTTGCTTTACTCATTCATAATTGCATGAAATATCAACCAAATTCAGTAATTTTGACATGTATGGATAGCTTAGATCTGGCGCTACATGTTGCAATTATCGGCGGCTTCTTAGAGTTAAAACTTGTGGAGAAAATTCAAACCTCGCAATGTTTATTTTCTTTCCGGCCAACATCTGTGTACATGTTACCGTCTATTTATTGCTCCATGCATGTCAAATTCCCTGGGGTATGGACTTGCTTTACTCATTCATAATTGCATGAAATATCAACCAAATTCAGTAATTTTGACATGTATGGATAGCTTAGATCTGGCGCTACATGTTGCAATTATCGGCGGCTTCTTAGAGTTCAAACTTGTGGAGAAAATTCAAACCTCGCAATGTTTATTTTCTTTCCGGCCAACATCTGTGTGCATATTACCTTCTATTTATTGCTCCATGCCTGTCAAATTCCCTAGGATATGACTTGCTTTACTCATTCATAATTGCATGAAATATCAACCAAATTCAGTAATTTTGACATGTATGGATAGCTTAGATCTGGCGCTACATGTTGCAATTATCGGCGGCTTCTTAGAGTTAAAACTTGTGGAGAAAATTCAAACCTCGCAATGTTTATTTTCTTTCCGGCCAACATCTGTGTACATGTTACCGTCTATTTATTGCTCCATGCATGTCAAATTCCCTGGGGTATGGACTTGCTTTACTCATTCATAATTGCATGAAATATCAACCAAATTCAGTAATTTTGACATGTATGGATAGCTTAGATCTGGCGCTACATGTTGCAATTATCGGCGGCTTCTTAGAGTTAAAACTTGTGGAGAAAATTCAAACCTCGCAATGTTTATTTTCTTTCCGGCCAACATCTGTGTACATGTTACCGTCTATTTATTGCTCCATGCATGTCAAATTCCCTGGGGTATGGACTTGCTTTACTCATTCATAATTGCATGAAATATCAACCAAATTCAGTAATTTTGACATGTATGGATAGCTTAGATCTGGCGCTACATGTTGCAATTATCGGCGGCTTCTTAGAGTTCAAACTTGTGGAGAAAATTCAAACCTCGCAATGTTTATTTTCTTTCCGGCCAACATCTGTGTGCATATTACCTTGTATTTATTGCTCCATGCCTGTCAAATTCCCTAGGATATGACTTGCTTTACTCATTCATAATTGCATGAAATATCAACCAAATTCAGTAATTTTGACATGTATGGATAGCTTAGATCTGGCGCTACATGTTGCAATTATCGGCGGCTTCTTAGAGTTAAAACTTGTGGAGAAAATTCAAACCTCGCAATGTTTATTTTCTTTCCGGCCAACATCTGTGTACATGTTACCGTCTATTTATTGCTCCATGCATGTCAAATTCCCTGGGGTATGGACTTGCTTTACTCATTCATAATTGCATGAAATATCAACCAAATTCAGTAATTTTGACATGTATGGATAGCTTAGATCTGGCGCTACATGTTGCAATTATCGGCGGCTTCTTAGAGTTCAAACTTGTGGAGAAAATTCAAACCTCGCAATGTTTATTTTCTTTCCGGCCAACATCTGTGTACATGTTACCGTCTATTTATTGCTCCATGCATGTCAAATTCCCTGGGGTATGGACTTGCTTTACTCATTCATAATTGCATGAAATATCAACCAAATTCAGTAATTTTGACATGTATGGATAGCTTAGATCTGGCGCTACATGTTGCAATTATCGGCGGCTTCTTAGAGTTCAAACTTGTGGAGAAAATTCAAACCTCGCAATGTTTATTTTCTTTCCGGCCAACATCTGTGTGCATATTACCTTCTATTTATTGCTCCATGCCTGTCAAATTCCCTAGGATATGACTTGCTTTACTCATTCATAATTGCATGAAATATCAACCAAATTCAGTAATTTTGACATGTATGGATAGCTTAGATCTGGCGCTACATGTTGCAATTATCGGCGGCTTCTTAGAGTTAAAACTTGTGGAGAAAATTCAAACCTCGCAATGTTTATTTTCTTTCCGGCCAACATCTGTGTACATGTTACCGTCTATTTATTGCTCCATGCATGTCAAATTCCCTGGGGTATGGACTTGCTTTACTCATTCATAATTGCATGAAATATCAACCAAATTCAGTAATTTTGACATGTATGGATAGCTTAGATCTGGCGCTACATGTTGCAATTATCGGCGGCTTCTTAGAGTTCAAACTTGTGGAGAAAATTCAAACCTCGCAATGTTTATTTTCTTTCCGGCCAACATCTGTGTACATGTTACCGTCTATTTATTGCTCCATGCATGTCAAATTCCCTGGGGTATGGACTTGCTTTACTCATTCATAATTGCATGAAATATCAACCAAATTCAGTAATTTTGACATGTATGGATAGCTTAGATCTGGCGCTACATGTTGCAATTATCGGCGGCTTCTTAGAGTTCAAACTTGTGGAGAAAATTCAAACCTCGCAATGTTTATTTTCTTTCCGGCCAACATCTGTGTGCATATTACCTTCTATTTATTGCTCCATGCCTGTCAAATTCCCTAGGATATGACTTGCTTTACTCATTCATAATTGCATGAAATATCAACCAAATTCAGTAATTTTGACATGTATGGATAGCTTAGATCTGGCGCTACATGTTGCAATTATCGGCGGCTTCTTAGAGTTAAAACTTGTGGAGAAAATTCAAACCTCGCAATGTTTATTTTCTTTCCGGCCAACATCTGTGTACATGTTACCGTCTATTTATTGCTCCATGCATGTCAAATTCCCTGGGGTATGGACTTGCTTTACTCATTCATAATTGCATGAAATATCAACCAAATTCAGTAATTTTGACATGTATGGATAGCTTAGATCTGGCGCTACATGTTGCAATTATCGGCGGCTTCTTAGAGTTCAAACTTGTGGAGAAAATTCAAACCTCGCAATGTTTATTTTCTTTCCGGCCAACATCTGTGTGCATATTACCTTCTATTTATTGCTCCATGCCTGTCAAATTCCCTAGGATATGACTTGCTTTACTCATTCATAATTGCATGAAATATCAACCAAATTCAGTAATTTTGACATGTATGGATAGCTTAGATCTGGCGCTACATGTTGCAATTATCGGCGGCTTCTTAGAGTTAAAACTTGTGGAGAAAATTCAAACCTCGCAATGTTTATTTTCTTTCCGGCCAACATCTGTGTACATGTTACCGTCTATTTATTGCTCCATGCATGTCAAATTCCCTGGGGTATGGACTTGCTTTACTCATTCATAATTGCATGAAATATCAACCAAATTCAGTAATTTTGACATGTATGGATAGCTTAGATCTGGCGCTACATGTTGCAATTATCGGCGGCTTCTTAGAGTTAAAACTTGTGGAGAAAATTCAAACCTCGCAATGTTTATTTTCTTTCCGGCCAACATCTGTGTACATGTTACCGTCTATTTATTGCTCCATGCATGTCAAATTCCCTGGGGTATGGACTTGCTTTACTCATTCATAATTGCATGAAATATCAACCAAATTCAGTAATTTTGACATGTATGGATAGCTTAGATCTGGCGCTACATGTTGCAATTATCGGCGGCTTCTTAGAGTTCAAACTTGTGGAGAAAATTCAAACCTCGCAATGTTTATTTTCTTTCCGGCCAACATCTGTGTGCATATTACCTTCTATTTATTGCTCCATGCCTGTCAAATTCCCTAGGATATGACTTGCTTTACTCATTCATAATTGCATGAAATATCAACCAAATTCAGTAATTTTGACATGTATGGATAGCTTAGATCTGGCGCTACATGTTGCAATTATCGGCGGCTTCTTAGAGTTAAAACTTGTGGAGAAAATTCAAACCTCGCAATGTTTATTTTCTTTCCGGCCAACATCTGTGTACATGTTACCGTCTATTTATTGCTCCATGCATGTCAAATTCCCTGGGGTATGGACTTGCTTTACTCATTCATAATTGCATGAAATATCAACCAAATTCAGTAATTTTGACATGTATGGATAGCTTAGATCTGGCGCTACATGTTGCAATTATCGGCGGCTTCTTAGAGTTCAAACTTGTGGAGAAAATTCAAACCTCGCAATGTTTATTTTCTTTCCGGCCAACATCTGTGTACATGTTACCGTCTATTTATTGCTCCATGCATGTCAAATTCCCTGGGGTATGGACTTGCTTTACTCATTCATAATTGCATGAAATATCAACCAAATTCAGTAATTTTGACATGTATGGATAGCTTAGATCTGGCGCTACATGTTGCAATTATCGGCGGCTTCTTAGAGTTCAAACTTGTGGAGAAAATTCAAACCTCGCAATGTTTATTTTCTTTCCGGCCAACATCTGTGTGCATATTACCTTCTATTTATTGCTCCATGCCTGTCAAATTCCCTAGGATATGACTTGCTTTACTCATTCATAATTGCATGAAATATCAACCAAATTCAGTAATTTTGACATGTATGGATAGCTTAGATCTGGCGCTACATGTTGCAATTATCGGCGGCTTCTTAGAGTTAAAACTTGTGGAGAAAATTCAAACCTCGCAATGTTTATTTTCTTTCCGGCCAACATCTGTGTACATGTTACCGTCTATTTATTGCTCCATGCATGTCAAATTCCCTGGGGTATGGACTTGCTTTACTCATTCATAATTGCATGAAATATCAACCAAATTCAGTAATTTTGACATGTATGGATAGCTTAGATCTGGCGCTACATGTTGCAATTATCGGCGGCTTCTTAGAGTTCAAACTTGTGGAGAAAATTCAAACCTCGCAATGTTTATTTTCTTTCCGGCCAACATCTGTGTACATGTTACCGTCTATTTATTGCTCCATGCATGTCAAATTCCCTGGGGTATGGACTTGCTTTACTCATTCATAATTGCATGAAATATCAACCAAATTCAGTAATTTTGACATGTATGGATAGCTTAGATCTGGCGCTACATGTTGCAATTATCGGCGGCTTCTTAGAGTTCAAACTTGTGGAGAAAATTCAAACCTCGCAATGTTTATTTTCTTTCCGGCCAACATCTGTGTGCATATTACCTTCTATTTATTGCTCCATGCCTGTCAAATTCCCTATGATATGACTTGCTTTACTCATTCATAATTGCATGAAATATCAACCAAATTCAGTAATTTTGACATGTATGGATAGCTTAGATCTGGCGCTACATGTTGCAATTATCGGCGGCTTCTTAGAGTTAAAACTTGTGGAGAAAATTCAAACCTCGCAATGTTTATTTTCTTTCCGGCCAACATCTGTGTACATGTTACCGTCTATTTATTGCTCCATGCATGTCAAATTCCCTGGGGTATGGACTTGCTTTACTCATTCATAATTGCATGAAATATCAACCAAATTCAGTAATTTTGACATGTATGGATAGCTTAGATCTGGCGCTACATGTTGCAATTATCGGCGGCTTCTTAGAGTTCAAACTTGTGGAGAAAATTCAAACCTCGCAATGTTTATTTTCTTTCCGGCCAACATCTGTGTACATGTTACCGTCTATTTATTGCTCCATGCATGTCAAATTCCCTGGGGTATGGACTTGCTTTACTCATTCATAATTGCATGAAATATCAACCAAATTCAGTAATTTTGACATGTATGGATAGCTTAGATCTGGCGCTACATGTTGCAATTATCGGCGGCTTCTTAGAGTTCAAACTTGTGGAGAAAATGCAAACCTCGCAATGTTTATTTTCTTTCCGGCCAACATCTGTGTGCATATTACCTTCTATTTATTGCTCCATGCCTGTCAAATTCCCTAGGGTATGACTTGCTTTACTCATTCATAATTGCATGAAATATCAACCAAATTCAGTAATTTTGACATGTATGGATAGCTTAGATCTGGCGCTACATGTTGCAATTATCGGCGGCTTCTTAGAGTTAAAACTTGTGGAGAAAATTCAAACCTCGCAATGTTTATTTTCTTTCCGGCCAACATCTGTGTACATGTTACCGTCTATTTATTGCTCCATGCATGTCAAATTCCCTGGGGTATGGACTTGCTTTACTCATTCATAATTGCATGAAATATCAACCAAATTCAGTAATTTTGACATGTATGGATAGCTTAGATCTGGCGCTACATGTTGCAATTATCGGCGGCTTCTTAGAGTTCAAACTTGTGGAGAAAATTCAAACCTCGCAATGTTTATTTTCTTTCCGGCCAACATCTGTGTGCATATTACCTTCTATTTATTGCTCCATGCCTGTCAAATTCCCTAGGATATGACTTGCTTTACTCATTCATAATTGCATGAAATATCAACCAAATTCAGTAATTTTGACATGTATGGATAGCTTAGATCTGGCGCTACATGTTGCAATTATCGGCGGCTTCTTAGAGTTAAAACTTGTGGAGAAAATTCAAACCTCGCAATGTTTATTTTCTTTCCGGCCAACATCTGTGTACATGTTACCGTCTATTTATTGCTCCATGCATGTCAAATTCCCTGGGGTATGGACTTGCTTTACTCATTCATAATTGCATGAAATATCAACCAAATTCAGTAATTTTGACATGTATGGATAGCTTAGATCTGGCGCTACATGTTGCAATTATCGGCGGCTTCTTAGAGTTAAAACTTGTGGAGAAAATTCAAACCTCGCAATGTTTATTTTCTTTCCGGCCAACATCTGTGTACATGTTACCGTCTATTTATTGCTCCATGCATGTCAAATTCCCTGGGGTATGGACTTGCTTTACTCATTCATAATTGCATGAAATATCAACCAAATTCAGTAATTTTGACATGTATGGATAGCTTAGATCTGGCGCTACATGTTGCAATTATCGGCGGCTTCTTAGAGTTCAAACTTGTGGAGAAAATTCAAACCTCGCAATGTTTATTTTCTTTCCGGCCAACATCTGTGTACATGTTACCGTCTATTTATTGCTCCATGCATGTCAAATTCCCTGGGGTATGGACTTGCTTTACTCATTCATAATTGCATGAAATATCAACCAAATTCAGTAATTTTGACATGTATGGATAGCTTAGATCTGGCGCTACATGTTGCAATTATCGGCGGCTTCTTAGAGTTCAAACTTGTGGAGAAAATTCAAACCTCGCAATGTTTATTTTCTTTCCGGCCAACATCTGTGTACATGTTACCGTCTATTTATTGCTCCATGCATGTCAAATTCCCTGGGGTATGGACTTGCTTTACTCATTCATAATTGCATGAAATATCAACCAAATTCAGTAATTTTGACATGTATGGATAGCTTAGATCTGGCGCTACATGTTGCAATTATCGGCGGCTTCTTAGAGTTAAAACTTGTGGAGAAAATTCAAACCTCGCAATGTTTATTTTCTTTCCGGCCAACATCTGTGTACATGTTACCGTCTATTTATTGCTCCATGCATGTCAAATTCCCTGGGGTATGGACTTGCTTTACTCATTCATAATTGCATGAAATATCAACCAAATTCAGTAATTTTGACATGTATGGATAGCTTAGATCTGGCGCTACATGTTGCAATTATCGGCGGCTTCTTAGAGTTCAAACTTGTGGAGAAAATTCAAACCTCGCAATGTTTATTTTCTTTCCGGCCAACATCTGTGTGCATATTACCTTCTATTTATTGCTCCATGCCTGTCAAATTCCCTAGGATATGACTTGCTTTACTCATTCATAATTGCATGAAATATCAACCAAATTCAGTAATTTTGACATGTATGGATAGCTTAGATCTGGCGCTACATGTTGCAATTGTCGGCGGCTTCTTAGAGTTAAAACTTGTGGAGAAAATTCAAACCTCGCAATGTTTATTTTCTTTCCGGCCAACATCTGTGTACATGTTACCGTCTATTTATTGCTCCATGCATGTCAAATTCCCTGGGGTATGGACTTGCTTTACTCATTCATAATTGCATGAAATATCAACCAAATTCAGTAAATTTGACATGTATGGATAGCTTAGATCTGGCGCTACATGTTGCAATTATCGGCGGCTTCTTAGAGTTCAAACTTGTGGAGAAAATTCAAACCTCGCAATGTTTATTTTCTTTCCGGCCAACATCTGTGTGCATATTACCTTCTATTTATTGCTCCATGCATGTCAAATTCCCTAGGATATGATTGCTTTACTCATTCATAATTGCATGAAATATCAACCAAATTCAGTAATTTTGACATGTATGGATAGCTTAGATCTGGCGCTACATGTTGCAATTATCGGCGGCTTCTTAGAGTTCAAACTTGTGGAGAAAATTCAAACCTCGCAATGTTTATTTTCTTTCCGGCCAACATCTGTGTACATGTTACCGTCTATTTATTGCTCCATGCATGTCAAATTCCCTGGGGTATGGACTTGCTTTACTCATTCATAATTGCATGAAATATCAACCAAATTCAGTAATTTTGACATGTATGGATAGCTTAGATCTGGCGCTACATGTTGCAATTATCGGCGGCTTCTTAGAGTTCAAACTTGTGGAGAAAATTCAAACCTCGCAATGTTTATTTTCTTTCCGGCCAACATCTGTGTACATGTTACCGTCTATTTATTGCTCCATGCATGTCAAATTCCCTGGGGTATGGACTTGCTTTACTCATTCATAATTGCATGAAATATCAACCAAATTCAGTAATTTTGACATGTATGGATAGCTTAGATCTGGCGCTACATGTTGCAATTATCGGCGGCTTCTTAGAGTTCAAACTTGTGGAGAAAATTCAAACCTCGCAATGTTTATTTTCTTTCCGGCCAACATCTGTGTACATGTTACCGTCTATTTATTGCTCCATGCATGTCAAATTCCCTGGGGTATGGACTTGCTTTACTCATTCATAATTGCATGAAATATCAACCAAATTCAGTAATTTTGACATGTATGGATAGCTTAGATCTGGCGCTACATGTTGCAATTATCGGCGGCTTCTTAGAGTTAAAACTTGTGGAGAAAATTCAAACCTCGCAATGTTTATTTTCTTTCCGGCCAACATCTGTGTACATGTTACCGTCTATTTATTGCTCCATGCATGTCAAATTCCCTGGGGTATGGACTTGCTTTACTCATTCATAATTGCATGAAATATCAACCAAATTCAGTAATTTTGACATGTATGGATAGCTTAGATCTGGCGCTACATGTTGCAATTATCGGCGGCTTCTTAGAGTTCAAACTTGTGGAGAAAATTCAAACCTCGCAATGTTTATTTTCTTTCCGGCCAACATCTGTGTGCATATTACCTTCTATTTATTGCTCCATGCCTGTCAAATTCCCTAGGATATGACTTGCTTTACTCATTCATAATTGCATGAAATATCAACCAAATTCAGTAATTTTGACATGTATGGATAGCTTAGATCTGGCGCTACATGTTGCAATTGTCGGCGGCTTCTTAGAGTTAAAACTTGTGGAGAAAATTCAAACCTCGCAATGTTTATTTTCTTTCCGGCCAACATCTGTGTACATGTTACCGTCTATTTATTGCTCCATGCATGTCAAATTCCCTGGGGTATGGACTTGCTTTACTCATTCATAATTGCATGAAATATCAACCAAATTCAGTAAATTTGACATGTATGGATAGCTTAGATCTGGCGCTACATGTTGCAATTATCGGCGGCTTCTTAGAGTTCAAACTTGTGGAGAAAATTCAAACCTCGCAATGTTTATTTTCTTTCCGGCCAACATCTGTGTGCATATTACCTTCTATTTATTGCTCCATGCATGTCAAATTCCCTAGGATATGATTGCTTTACTCATTCATAATTGCATGAAATATCAACCAAATTCAGTAATTTTGACATGTATGGATAGCTTAGATCTGGCGCTACATGTTGCAATTATCGGCGGCTTCTTAGAGTTCAAACTTGTGGAGAAAATTCAAACCTCGCAATGTTTATTTTCTTTCCGGCCAACATCTGTGTACATGTTACCGTCTATTTATTGCTCCATGCATGTCAAATTCCCTGGGGTATGGACTTGCTTTACTCATTCATAATTGCATGAAATATCAACCAAATTCAGTAATTTTGACATGTATGGATAGCTTAGATCTGGCGCTACATGTTGCAATTATCGGCGGCTTCTTAGAGTTCAAACTTGTGGAGAAAATTCAAACCTCGCAATGTTTATTTTCTTTCCGGCCAACATCTGTGTACATGTTACCGTCTATTTATTGCTCCATGCATGTCAAATTCCCTGGGGTATGGACTTGCTTTACTCATTCATAATTGCATGAAATATCAACCAAATTCAGTAATTTTGACATGTATGGATAGCTTAGATCTGGCGCTACATGTTGCAATTATCGGCGGCTTCTTAGAGTTCAAACTTGTGGAGAAAATTCAAACCTCGCAATGTTTATTTTCTTTCCGGCCAACATCTGTGTACATGTTACCGTCTATTTATTGCTCCATGCATGTCAAATTCCCTGGGGTATGGACTTGCTTTACTCATTCATAATTGCATGAAATATCAACCAAATTCAGTAATTTTGACATGTATGGATAGCTTAGATCTGGCGCTACATGTTGCAATTATCGGCGGCTTCTTAGAGTTAAAACTTGTGGAGAAAATTCAAACCTCGCAATGTTTATTTTCTTTCCGGCCAACATCTGTGTACATGTTACCGTCTATTTATTGCTCCATGCATCTCAAATTCCCTGGGGTATGGACTTGCTTTACTCATTCATAATTGCATGAAATATCAACCAAATTCAGTAATTTTGACATGTATGGATAGCTTAGATCTGGCGCTACATGTTGCAATTATCGGCGGCTTCTTAGAGTTCAAACTTGTGGAGAAAATTCAAACCTCGCAATGTTTATTTTCTTTCCGGCCAACATCTGTGTGCATATTACCTTCTATTTATTGCTCCATGCATGTCAAATTCCCTAGGATATGACTTGCTTTACTCATTCATAATTGCATGAAATATCAACCAAATTCAGTAATTTTGACATGTATGGATAGCTTAGATCTGGCGCTACATGTTGCAATTGTCGGCGGCTTCTTAGAGTTAAAACTTGTGGAGAAAATTCAAACCTCGCAATGTTTATTTTCTTTCCGGCCAACATCTGTGTACATGTTACCGTCTATTTATTGCTCCATGCATGTCAAATTCCCTGGGGTATGGACTTGCTTTACTCATTCATAATTGCATGAAATATCAACCAAATTCAGTAAATTTGACATGTATGGATAGCTTAGATCTGGCGCTACATGTTGCAATTATCGGCGGCTTCTTAGAGTTCAAACTTGTGGAGAAAATTCAAACCTCGCAATGTTTATTTTCTTTCCGGCCAACATCTGTGTGCATATTACCTTCTATTTATTGCTCCATGCCTGTCAAATTCCCTAGGATATGACTTGCTTTACTCATTCATAATTGCATGAAATATCAACCAAATTCAGTAATTTTGACATGTATGGATAGCTTAGATCTGGCGCTACATGTTGCAATTATCGGCGGCTTCTTAGAGTTAAAACTTGTGGAGAAAATTCAAACCTCGCAATGTTTATTTTCTTTCCGGCCAACATCTGTGTACATGTTACCGTCTATTTATTGCTCCATGCATGTCAAATTCCCTGGGGTATGGACTTGCTTTACTCATTCATAATTGCATGAAATATCAACCAAATTCAGTAATTTTGACATGTATGGATAGCTTAGATCTGGCGCTACATGTTGCAATTATCGGCGGCTTCTTAGAGTTCAAACTTGTGGAGAAAATTCAAACCTCGCAATGTTTATTTTCTTTCCGGCCAACATCTGTGTACATGTTACCGTCTATTTATTGCTCCATGCATGTCAAATTCCCTGGGGTATGGACTTGCTTTACTCATTCATAATTGCATGAAATATCAACCAAATTCAGTAATTTTGACATGTATGGATAGCTTAGATCTGGCGCTACATGTTGCAATTATCGGCGGCTTCTTAGAGTTCAAACTTGTGGAGAAAATTCAAACCTCGCAATGTTTATTTTCTTTCCGGCCAACATCTGTGTGCATATTACCTTCTATTTATTGCTCCATGCCTGTCAAATTCCCTTGGGTATGACTTGCTTTACTCATTCATAATTGCATGAAATATCAACCAAATTCAGTAATTTTGACATGTATGGATAGCTTAGATCTGGCGCTACATGTTGCAATTATCGGCGGCTTCTCAGAGTTAAAACTTGTGGAGAAAATTCAAACCTCGCAATGTTTATTTTCTTTCCGGCCAACATCTGTGTACATGTTACCGTCTATTTATTGCTCCATGCATGTCAAATTCCCTGGGGTATGGACTTGCTTTACTCATTCATAATTGCATGAAATATCAACCAAATTCAGTAAATTTGACATGTATGGATAGCTTAGATCTGGCGCTACATGTTGCAATTATCGGCGGCTTCTTAGAGTTCAAACTTGTGGAGAAAATTCAAACCTCGCAATGTTTATTTTCTTTCCGGCCAACATCTGTGTGCATATTACCTTCTATTTATTGCTCCATGCCTGTCAAATTCCCTAGGATATGACTTGCTTTACTCATTCATAATTGCATGAAATATCAACCAAATTCAGTAATTTTGACATGTATGGATAGCTTAGATCTGGCGCTACATGTTGCAATTGTCGGCGGCTTCTTAGAGTTAAAACTTGTGGAGAAAATTCAAACCTCGCAATGTTTATTTTCTTTCCGGCCAACATCTGTGTACATGTTACCGTCTATTTATTGCTCCATGCATGTCAAATTCCCTGGGGTATGGACTTGCTTTACTCATTCATAATTGCATGAAATATCAACCAAATTCAGTAAATTTGACATGTATGGATAGCTTAGATCTGGCGCTACATGTTGCAATTATCGGCGGCTTCTTAGAGTTCAAACTTGTGGAGAAAATTCAAACCTCGCAATGTTTATTTTCTTTCCGGCCAACATCTGTGTGCATATTACCTTCTATTTATTGCTCCATGCATGTCAAATTCCCTAGGATATGATTGCTTTACTCATTCATAATTGCATGAAATATCAACCAAATTCAGTAATTTTGACATGTATGGATAGCTTAGATCTGGCGCTACATGTTGCAATTATCGGCGGCTTCTTAGAGTTCAAACTTGTGGAGAAAATTCAAACCTCGCAATGTTTATTTTCTTTCCGGCCAACATCTGTGTACATGTTACCGTCTATTTATTGCTCCATGCATGTCAAATTCCCTGGGGTATGGACTTGCTTTACTCATTCATAATTGCATGAAATATCAACCAAATTCAGTAATTTTGACATGTATGGATAGCTTAGATCTGGCGCTACATGTTGCAATTATCGGCGGCTTCTTAGAGTTCAAACTTGTGGAGAAAATTCAAACCTCGCAATGTTTATTTTCTTTCCGGCCAACATCTGTGTACATGTTACCGTCTATTTATTGCTCCATGCATGTCAAATTCCCTGGGGTATGGACTTGCTTTACTCATTCATAATTGCATGAAATATCAACCAAATTCAGTAATTTTGACATGTATGGATAGCTTAGATCTAGCGCTACATGTTGCAATTATCGGCGGCTTCTTAGAGTTCAAACTTGTGGAGAAAATTCAAACCTCGCAATGTTTATTTTCTTTCCGGCCAACATCTGTGTACATGTTACCGTCTATTTATTGCTCCATGCATGTCAAATTCCCTGGGGTATGGACTTGCTTTACTCATTCATAATTGCATGAAATATCAACCAAATTCAGTAATTTTGACATGTATGGATAGCTTAGATCTGGCGCTACATGTTGCAATTATCGGCGGCTTCTTAGAGTTAAAACTTGTGGAGAAAATTCAAACCTCGCAATGTTTATTTTCTTTCCGGCCAACATCTGTGTACATGTTACCGTCTATTTATTGCTCCATGCATGTCAAATTCCCTGGGGTATGGACTTGCTTTACTCATTCATAATTGCATGAAATATCAACCAAATTCAGTAATTTTGACATGTATGGATAGCTTAGATCTGGCGCTACATGTTGCAATTATCGGCGGCTTCTTAGAGTTCAAACTTGTGGAGAAAATTCAAACCTCGCAATGTTTATTTTCTTTCCGGCCAACATCTGTGTGCATATTACCTTCTATTTATTGCTCCATGCCTGTCAAATTCCCTAGGATATGACTTGCTTTACTCATTCATAATTGCATGAAATATCAACCAAATTCAGTAATTTTGACATGTATGGATAGCTTAGATCTGGCGCTACATGTTGCAATTGTCGGCGGCTTCTTAGAGTTAAAACTTGTGGAGAAAATTCAAACCTCGCAATGTTTATTTTCTTTCCGGCCAACATCTGTGTACATGTTACCGTCTATTTATTGCTCCATGCATGTCAAATTCCCTGGGGTATGGACTTGCTTTACTCATTCATAATTGCATGAAATATCAACCAAATTCAGTAAATTTGACATGTATGGATAGCTTAGATCTGGCGCTACATGTTGCAATTATCGGCGGCTTCTTAGAGTTCAAACTTGTGGAGAAAATTCAAACCTCGCAATGTTTATTTTCTTTCCGGCCAACATCTGTGTGCATATTACCTTCTATTTATTGCTCCATGCATGTCAAATTCCCTAGGATATGATTGCTTTACTCATTCATAATTGCATGAAATATCAACCAAATTCAGTAATTTTGACATGTATGGATAGCTTAGATCTGGCGCTACATGTTGCAATTATCGGCGGCTTCTTAGAGTTCAAACTTGTGGAGAAAATTCAAACCTCGCAATGTTTATTTTCTTTCCGGCCAACATCTGTGTACATGTTACCGTCTATTTATTGCTCCATGCATGTCAAATTCCCTGGGGTATGGACTTGCTTTACTCATTCATAATTGCATGAAATATCAACCAAATTCAGTAATTTTGACATGTATGGATAGCTTAGATCTGGCGCTACATGTTGCAATTATCGGCGGCTTCTTAGAGTTCAAACTTGTGGAGAAAATTCAAACCTCGCAATGTTTATTTTCTTTCCGGCCAACATCTGTGTACATGTTACCGTCTATTTATTGCTCCATGCATGTCAAATTCCCTGGGGTATGGACTTGCTTTACTCATTCATAATTGCATGAAATATCAACCAAATTCAGTAATTTTGACATGTATGGATAGCTTAGATCTGGCGCTACATGTTGCAATTATCGGCGGCTTCTTAGAGTTCAAACTTGTGGAGAAAATTCAAACCTCGCAATGTTTATTTTCTTTCCGGCCAACATCTGTGTACATGTTACCGTCTATTTATTGCTCCATGCATGTCAAATTCCCTGGGGTATGGACTTGCTTTACTCATTCATAATTGCATGAAATATCAACCAAATTCAGTAATTTTGACATGTATGGATAGCTTAGATCTGGCGCTACATGTTGCAATTATCGGCGGCTTCTTAGAGTTCAAACTTGTGGAGAAAATTCAAACCTCGCAATGTTTATTTTCTTTCCGGCCAACATCTGTGTACATGTTACCGTCTATTTATTGCTCCATGCATGTCAAATTCCCTGGGGTATGGACTTGCTTTACTCATTCATAATTGCATGAAATATCAACCAAATTCAGTAATTTTGACATGTATGGATAGCTTAGATCTGGCGCTACATGTTGCAATTATCGGCGGCTTCTTAGAGTTCAAACTTGTGGAGAAAATTCAAACCTCGCAATGTTTATTTTCTTTCCGGCCAACATCTGTGTACATGTTACCGTCTATTTATTGCTCCATGCATGTCAAATTCCCTGGGGTATGGACTTGCTTTACTCATTCATAATTGCATGAAATATCAACCAAATTCAGTAATTTTGACATGTATGGATAGCTTAGATCTGGCGCTACATGTTGCAATTATCGGCGGCTTCTTAGAGTTCAAACTTGTGGAGAAAATTCAAACCTCGCAATGTTTATTTTCTTTCCGGCCAACATCTGTGTACATGTTACCGTCTATTTATTGCTCCATGCATGTCAAATTCCCTGGGGTATGGACTTGCTTTACTCATTCATAATTGCATGAAATATCAACCAAATTCAGTAATTTTGACATGTATGGATAGCTTAGATCTGGCGCTACATGTTGCAATTATCGGCGGCTTCTTAGAGTTAAAACTTGTGGAGAAAATTCAAACCTCGCAATGTTTATTTTCTTTCCGGCCAACATCTGTGTACATGTTACCGTCTATTTATTGCTCCATGCATGTCAAATTCCCTGGGGTATGGACTTGCTTTACTCATTCATAATTGCATGAAATATCAACCAAATTCAGTAATTTTGACATGTATGGATAGCTTAGATCTGGCGCTACATGTTGCAATTATCGGCGGCTTCTTAGAGTTCAAACTTGTGGAGAAAATTCAAACCTCGCAATGTTTATTTTCTTTCCGGCCAACATCTGTGTGCATATTACCTTCTATTTATTGCTCCATGCCTGTCAAATTCCCTAGGATATGACTTGCTTTACTCATTCATAATTGCATGAAATATCAACCAAATTCAGTAATTTTGACATGTATGGATAGCTTAGATCTGGCGCTACATGTTGCAATTGTCGGCGGCTTCTTAGAGTTAAAACTTGTGGAGAAAATTCAAACCTCGCAATGTTTATTTTCTTTCCGGCCAACATCTGTGTACATGTTACCGTCTATTTATTGCTCCATGCATGTCAAATTCCCTGGGGTATGGACTTGCTTTACTCATTCATAATTGCATGAAATATCAACCAAATTCAGTAAATTTGACATGTATGGATAGCTTAGATCTGGCGCTACATGTTGCAATTATCGGCGGCTTCTTAGAGTTCAAACTTGTGGAGAAAATTCAAACCTCGCAATGTTTATTTTCTTTCCGGCCAACATCTGTGTGCATATTACCTTCTATTTATTGCTCCATGCATGTCAAATTCCCTAGGATATGATTGCTTTACTCATTCATAATTGCATGAAATATCAACCAAATTCAGTAATTTTGACATGTATGGATAGCTTAGATCTGGCGCTACATGTTGCAATTATCGGCGGCTTCTTAGAGTTCAAACTTGTGGAGAAAATTCAAACCTCGCAATGTTTATTTTCTTTCCGGCCAACATCTGTGTACATGTTACCGTCTATTTATTGCTCCATGCATGTCAAATTCCCTGGGGTATGGACTTGCTTTACTCATTCATAATTGCATGAAATATCAACCAAATTCAGTAATTTTGACATGTATGGATAGCTTAGATCTGGCGCTACATGTTGCAATTATCGGC